>CAMPDV010000884.1:0-166589 GCA_946699065.1 Loxodes magnus
ATATAGAAAAGAGACAAAGTATGAAATAGGGTTTTCAGGCTTATTACACTTCAGACGATAAACTTACTTAGCAAATTAATTAAAAACTGGGAGCGTCCAAATAAACTTTAGAATTTATAATAATAAACTAGAGATAAAGGATAATTAGGTGAATTTTAAAATAAAAGGGTTTAGATTAACTTGGAAAGGAAAAATACCTATTAGAATAATATAACCTTGAAAAGATAAGAAAAAAGCAGAAGATTTGAATTTAATACTTATAAAAAAGAACTAGCAAATTAAGACTGTAGCCAATAAAAATACAGCTAAACTCTCTAAATTCTTAAGTTTAAAAAATGAATAAAAGAAGATTTATCAAGAACTAAAACTCTTAGTATTAAAAAAGCTATAAATGAATAAGAGCTAGTCTAACATGACAAAAGATATCTATTCACATTAGAGTGAAGCTAAAAGGAATTTTAATAACTAATTTATGTGATGATTGTGAGTAAGAAGGTATAAAGATTAATAATATCTAAGATAAAACAGATTTATAATTATTGAAGTGTAATAGATTTAGGAATTAGATACTAAACAATAAATTAAGTTTCCTATTTTCCCTTTTTAAAATTTTACTCTCCAAATTTCTTCGCTTAGACCTAGATACTCTGTGATGCTAAAGTTCTAACTGAAACTACCTAAATTTTAGACTAAAAAGAAAATTAATTAAAAGTTGAGAGAGTAGAAGAAAAGAGAAGCTGCTGATACAGCTTATTTAGAAGACTAACAGAGTTAAACTTTTAAACTAGTATCAGTTAGCTGAAATATATGTCAATGAGAGAGTTAAATTATTAACTCATAGAGATAGAAGTCACTCAGACTAACGATAAAAGAATAACACTATTTCGGAAAAAAGAACGAAGATTTATATAAATTAACTTTATAATTATGTTGCTATGATAAATTTCATTATGTAAAAGACCAAAATAAGACTATAAAAAGCAAAGCAATAATAGACTAAAATTAATTTATTTTTAAGAACTTAAGAGAGATTATAAGAAGAATGCTAAACTATAAAAGTGAAAAATATGATTAAAGCTATCATTTGCAGAGTTTAATTGAAAGAGATTAAAAATAATTGCTTAGCCTAATATTAAAATGTATGATAGAAGAAAAGATATTTAAACTAAAGGAGATTGGTAAATAATAGAGGCAAGTAAAACGGAAATAAAAGTAGGAAATTATCAAAATTGAAGTTCGTAGAAGGGAAGTAGTAGGATATAACTCAAAGAAAGTATCTAGATAAGATGGCTGTTTGATATACAAAAAAAGTGAATATAGAGGATTTGGCTAATTAGGGAAATTGTTAGATCATAAAAGGGATATAGTAAGATTTGAGGTTAAAATAAATTGACTGATAAACTTAGTTAAAAACGGTATTTCAATTAAGAAAAATGGTAATAGAGTAAAGTTTTTTAAAGGATTGAAATTTGAAGGTTAATTACTTAAGGGAAATGAATATTATCGCTGAGAAAAGATTGATAATTAGCAAGCCTGTTATTAAGTTAGGAGCACTTCCTACAATAATTTAAAGATATTAAGCCTTTATTGGTACTAATGGTATGTTGAGTTTGTTTTGTACTTGAATTGGTATGTTAAATAGAGTAAATATAATAGAAGGCTGTAACTTAAGCTGAACTTAACTAACTATCTATAAAGCTGTGTAAGAAAGTATTAAGTTAAATGCTAGTTTAAAGTATTATTTGTAAAGTATTGAAGAAGGAAACATTTAAAGTCGCATAAAAGGAAAGAATTAGAATAAAAAGATATTAAAGTCAGACATTAAATCAAAATAGACTGTTAATTAAGAGATTAAGCTATTTGGTATCTGTAAGCTACTATTGAAAGGGAAAAAGTTAAGAAAAAATGAAAATGCTGAGACTTGAAAAATGAATTGTTAAGGTGATAATTTCTAAATAGTTTTAAGAAAACATAAGGCAAACTTGGGTAAGAATAAGTTTGTTAAAGATAAAAGTAAAGCAAAGATACTTTTAGCTAATAATGATATTATAAAATTACCACTTCTAACACTATAAGCTTAGCTATTAAATAGATATCTCAAGAAGATATTATTTTATATTAATCTGAAACAATCAAGAGTTATTGAAAAGTTGTTCTTAAAGATAAATAAAGAAACTTGTTAGCAGTAAGATATGATAAATTGCGAGTGACTCTAAATACTAAGAAAAAGCCCATAGATCTTTATTAAGAAAAGAGAAACAATAAAATAGAGTTGTAGCTTTAACTACTCAGACGATAAACTTACTGAGAAAATTGAATCAAAGGCTTGGATCTTGCAGATATTTAAGATTACTAATAGAATAATAGATAAAATGAAAGGAAATTACTTATACTAAAGAATATCTATATTTTCATATGAAATGGAAAGGATAAAAATGAAATGTAAAAGCATTACTAAAGAAATACAACAAATTTTAATAATTAAGAATTTTAAATTTTGAAATAAAAGATTAGCAAATTTAGGAGTTCATTCAAATTATAAAAAACATAAGCTAAACATCTAAGCATTTAAATAATAATTTAAGTATAAACCTTATCTTATTTAAAATATCATACTGAAGAATTTTAAAAGTCTTAAATCTTATAAACTTCATAAATTAGTAAGAATATATCTTACATATCAGAAGATACTTTCTTCTTTTATTTAAAGTCAATCTTTAAGGACTTAAACATACTAATCAAACATGATATCATATTAATATCTAAGTTTTACCTTTATTTCTAATAAGAAGGTGTTATACCAACATTTAGTTCTATTTCTAAAATTTTATTACTTTTAGACGTAGAATCAAATTAGAAAACCTATCAAGCAAAGATAAATTAAATCTTTTGTTTTGGTTATGCTCAAATATAAATCTTAAAGTTTCTTCAATCAAATGTAAACTATCTAAGATATAAATAATTTAACTCCAAATACCTCTATTTTTATTATAAAAGAAGGATAAAAGCTGAGTGCTGGTGGAAACTGCAATTTGGATAAAAAAATTATTTTAGTATGAAGCAATATGAAAGTTTTGAACTATTGAAGAAAAATTAGTTAGTAGAAGGGAATTTCAGAAGAAATTATGGGAAAGAAATAGTTAATAGGGAAAGAAGTTATTGAAACTAGCAATTTAGGAATAAAAATAAGATCATTATTCTATCTATTTTTTCTTTGGCTTCTTAAGTTTAAGTAGCTGCATAAGGTATCTATCCTTTCTAAACTATTAAAAATCTAAATGTTCTCCAGCCTACTTTTTTCTTAGTCTATCTCTAGTCTTATACTCCTGGCTCTGATCTATCTGGGTGATACAATCTTTTGATTCCATTTTAGTGACTTTATCTTTGAGGTGAGGTTAACTTACTACAAGATCTTACTTTTATCTCACATTTAAAGAAATCTAGTGATCTTTGACTGGCCATTTAGGTCCATTCTGCGTTATTGCTATATCCAATTATAGTAAAGGGAATTGTCTTTTCTTCTAAACCAACTTTTTTTGAAGTGATAGGGCACGTATTATAAGTTCTTTTTAAGATCAAGTTTGAAGCGATTTTCTGTATTAAGCCTTTAATCAATAAGCTGAATATTCCATACAATTTCTCTTTTATAGAATTGAAGCATGAACTAAATTATATAATTATTAAACTACTATTGGACTAATATTCTATAGATCGAAAGTTATTTCGCTAATTATATGATAGAGGAATTTTAGGCTTAAATTGCTTTGATAATAGATACTTTTTTATGTCTCTTAGTATTAAATAAAATTTAAGTTTTAAAAATAATGAGCTTGGTAAGACACATAAATTAGAAAAGCTACTTCTTTATAAATCAGAGCTATTCTTTAAGTCTTCTTAAGCTATTCGTTTGCAATGCTTATCTGATTGTTTTAAGCTTACTATTTTAATTACTTGATATGACTTTCTCCTCATTAGGTACTAATCTTCTTCTTTAAAAATTCCTCAGTAGATAATTAGTTGCAACACATTTCTAGAGCAGGTAAGAAGTAGTTATATTAATAAACAAAATTACTTTGAAGAGTCTTAATTTTGTGGATTCAGCTTCTGATACAGTCTATTATCAATAAATCCTAAGATTTCATTTTCTCCTTCAGCTTTCTGTTTTAGCTTCGCTTTTTCCCTTTGTGTCTAGCTTTTAGTCTCTGTTAAATAACTTAGGTTTGATATAATGTGAATATAAAAGTGAAGATAGTAAATGATTTAGGTTTGATATTTAAAGGATTAGATGATATGAAATGATTGGAAGTGGAATGGGGTTGGCTAGTGATAGTTATAATTATAGTTTGGAGATGTAGAATTTAGAATATCTGAATTAAATGTAGTGACAGTTTGTTATATTATTGGTAATTATGATTATCTACATTTGCACCCAATCTAGTGGCTAGCTTAAATGAAGATTTTATATTGCAAGCTTTAGTTGTAGCTTGCTTTTTAAGGTTATGTTGGTTTTTAAAGGATTGGCTAAAAAGTTGAAACTAGAATAGAAGTTTGAAGATATTAAAGATATGATGATATAGTAGTATAAATGAGTATGATGGATATGGTTATGACAATGAGGTTTGTTAAGCTCAACAATACTAATGTAAGAAGTTTCTAAAGATAGCTCGTAAACAATTTTTATTTAAATAGTCGTAATATAAAACAATATTAACTTGATTTCCCTTTAGCTAGCTAATAAGCAAGTAGAAAGATTATCTTAATTAGTTATTTATTTTAGAGACTTGAACTATCAGTCAGCATATACGTTAGCAGTAATTTAAATTTGCACAAGTATACATATTTAGTCCAGCATCTTCTCATAAGCTTCACTTGTGTCTTTAAGCTTAGTTTTAGTTAGTTACATTTAATATCTGGAAAATACTTAGGTAATAAAGCAGTTATTATTATAATTAAGATAAACTTTACTTGATTCAATTTTAAAGCTGCTTAGTCTAGTTTCTATTTTTCTTAATCTTCTTTTCAATTATATTAACTATTTTATCATTTTGTTAAGTTAGATCTTTTCATTAGTAAGTAAACTGGCAGATTTTTCATTAGCAAAAGTCTTAAGATATTAAAGATACCAAGAAGAATAATTAGTAATAAGATCAAGCAGCCAACATAGTCTGTTATAGCTTAAACCAAGGATCTTATTAATAGATATAAAGCAGATAGCTCAGAAGGAAGATTTATAAAAGGACTAAAAAGAATAATGAAATTATATATTAAAGAAGGATTATGAAATCCATATTCAGCTAAGAATTTAGATTAAACATAATAAGAGTGAAAGGCAGATTCATCTTAACATTGCAAGATTTGACGTTCATTAGAGAAAAATCTACGTTTATATTATTTAAGTTCAGCTACTAAGAGAAAGAATATAGATCAAAATAGTAAATTATAAAGAAGAAAATTAGATATTAAGAAGTAGAATGATTTGCGTTAATAACTTAGTATTAGTTTTAGTATTATAATATTGTAAATTTAATACTCTTATAAAAATAGATTTAAGCAAAGAATTATTTTAAGATATCAGTTTAATTTAATGTTTATAAAGTTATAAATTACTGTTTTGCTAAAATTAACTTTAATATCTGAGAGATTACATTAAGCCTTAGCGTTAAAATTAATTATGAGTTATAGCAAAAGCCTTTTTAAAAACTGTATATTTTACCAGCTTTCTTATTTCTACTTTTAATTACCATATAATAGTAGGATCCATGAATAATAGATACCCATTCTCTTCTTTTTTACTTCAAATGATACTTCATGAATAAATTTTTGGTCACTATCTTATTACCAACTGAGTAGGTTGTTTTTATTACTATTTCATTTGAATGCATTAGAATTAAATTTCTTCTTCTATAATTATAAATAACCCTATCTTCAATTCTTCATAGTCTAATCTTACTATCTTATTTAGATTCTTTAGCTAGATAACTTTCAATAGCATTCATATATTCTTTTAATTCCTTTATAGCGAAGTCATTATATGCAACATTTAGCTTAACTTAAATAGGATTTAGAAATACATTCTAATAGTTTTAGCAATTTAATATTGCATCTCTTAAACTTACTCTAAACTGATGAGATTGTACAATATTAACCTTTGTTCTTTAAATTTTTTTCCCCCTAATTCTGCTTAATTTAGTTTCTATTAGATTAACTTTTTGGTGCTCATCTTGTTACTTACAACTCCTAGTCTTGATATCTCTTATCATGATTGTATCTTTGTCCTATATAATATCTGGAACAGCACTGGAAGTTATTTACCACACTTAATTAACCTAAAGCAATTTTTAAAACTTATTTACGCATATCCTATTTCTCCTTTCCTAAAATCTCAATTATAATTTTGAGCCAGAATATACCGCCTGAAGCTTAAATCTAACAGCAAGTCAAAAAATGTAATGAAAGCTAAGGTAAAAATGAAATAATAAGTTTTATTACTTTAAATTTAAGATTGAGATTAGAAAGGTAAGTAAAATAGCCATTAATAGTAGATAGGATAAACATATGAGTGACTGCTAAGAGAAGATATATATGATTTAGCTTCTTAAATATCTTTATAATATCAACTTTAAATTAAAAATCAAGAGCAACACTATAGAAGAAAAAGTAGAATCAATAACAGGCTTTTCTTATTATAAGCCTTATAAAGTGTCAAGCAAATATTTTATAATTAAATATAGTTAAATTAAATAGACTTAAACAAGGCTAAAATAGGAATTATTTTTAATATCATAGCAGATATTAAAAGAAGAGTGCTGATCTAATAAAGGTGATAAGTAAGCTTGAAGCTACTCCGTTTCGATTTTACTTGAAAGAGAAAAAGAAATTATCTTAACCTAATATAAACTGCATGAAAAGAGAAAGGGTAAGCAAATTGAAGGAAGATTAATGGATAAGCCTTAATCCAGAGACAAATAAATTAGCAGCTTAAGATTAAAATTAAATTCAAAGAATTTAAGAATAACTAACAATCTAAGAGGGTAAGTTTTCTTATTTAGGATTATTTTTTAAAGCAAACATCTAGAATTATCTTCTGTCTAGATTAGGACTAAGATCAGCTTGTTAAAATTAATAAAATAAAATCATAGAAAATAAATAAGTTCGCTAGGTGAACACTGAATCAGCTTTGAAAATGTTTTACTATAGAAGTGAAATGAAGAATAAATAATAAATAAATATAATATCTTATATTAGTTAGATTTTACTCTATTATTACATAGATACCTAATATTTGTTTTTTGCTAAATATGCTTTTAATATAAAAGGTTTTTGAAAACTTCTATGAATCATTATTAATGTTTTTTATACCAACATCATAAATTATATGCTACTTACTTTTTCTTCTACTAAAGAATTTGGAGAAAGGATTATTTGCTTGCTATCATGATTATTAAAAAAGCATACTTTTATAAATAAAGAAGTTTAAGATTATATGTTACCAATCTAAATAGCCAAGATTTTATGCCTTATTAGTTTTTTCTTTTTAGATATATTAACTTCTTAGAAAAGGCTTCATATCTCTGGCTTCTGTCTTTTTTATTTGCATTTTTAAAGTTTTAAAGGCAATTTCCTTTTATTTTAAAATTAAAGCTCTCCTTTATAAAAATCTTGGTTGAATTAAGCAGTATTATTAATTAAGGAAAGGGAATGATGATTAGGTATTAATGAATATAATAATAGGAATATGACTTACTAGAATCTAAATAATAATAAGAATATTTATTTAAAATGCTAGTTAAAGATAACTAGATTAATTAAGATTATTAAAGCTTCTAAATAAAATAGTAGAAATATTAATGAGACTAACTAAAATCATATTCTAATTGTATCATCTTTCTTTAACTTTATTTTAAATCTCTAGTTTTAACTTTTCATTACTAAATAAAACAGGCTGCTTTTTATATTACTGAACCATCTATTTACATTTTATTTACTTTAATATTGTAAATTTACCCACCACTATCCTTTTCATTATGCCTTTTAATTATATTGGTAAATATTATTAAAGACTTTCACACTAAAACCAGTATCTTTAAGATCTTCTTTTTTGCAAGGATAAAAGTTAATTTTTGGCGCTTTCTTAGATTTATTTAAAATCTACTTGGATTTTGTAATACTTTTGTTTATAAGTTTTACATTTTTCCCCTATAAATAAAAAATACAAAATTTCTTTAGATAGCATTAGATTAATTATCTAATTCTGCTTTATTTATATCTTCGCTTTTTTTAGAATTTTCGCCTTTACTTTCTTGGTTCTTTCATAAATAACTTTTTCTATATTTTTCCAGTTATAGGAAAACCTACTTTAAGGTTTTGCAATTGAAATTTTGTTTTTCTTTATTTGCTTATAGCATCTTAAAATTTTATTGAACAAATCCAAAAGAATTTTCTTAAGTTTTTTGTTTTCCTCTAATAAAAATACAAAATGATATAAGAACTATCTTTAATTTATCCCTAATTGCTTTGTCTGGCTTGTTTCTGAATATTGTATGTCTAATATATCTATGAAAGTTGATATGGTTTAGACTAAATTGATTTGATTAGTGTTGTGTAAGTTTTGTATTTGTAAATAGTATTTTTGATTAGTGAATTTAAAGTGAAATAAGTAAGTTTGACTAATGATAATGAATATATTGAATTAGTAGTTACTATAGCATTATTAAGGATTACTAAAGAATTAAAGCTTTTTTAATTAAATAGCCTTCTACTATTGATTATTATGCTTTAGTTCTAATTTTTTAATAGATCTCTTTAATTAAAGGTTAGCCTCATTATTTATGTTTCTTAATTACATTTAACTATTACATTATTAAAGAAACTAACTTTTGCTTCTTAATTTTAATATTATACTGTTGTTAGTTACTAAAAGAGAGATATAGAAACATATGATAATCTTCTGAGTTAATTAAAATATTATAAAATAGAGCTTCCTATAAGAGTTTAAAGGAATAGATTTACTAATTTAACTAAATAGATAGCCAACATTGTTTCTTCTTTTATATCTTTCCAACCTTTTTATTTTACTACCTCTATTCATTATTTCAAGCTTGATAGATCTGAAGTTTTACTTATGAAAGTTTCTGGAATTTAAATTTAAATTTCCAGTTACTGCCACAAAGAATTTGAATGGTTTGAGATGTTTTGTATGAATCTAAGTTGTAACTTGATTATATTTTGCTCTAATTAATTAGTGGATGCTAAACAATATAAATATAAAAGGAGTTAACTTGAGGCTTGCTATTAATAAACTCCTGTTTCTTATAAGTGCAAAGGTTAAAAATTTGAAGTTACTAAGGTTTTACTCATTCTTAATTTTGTTCTTTATAAATAAAAATCTAAAAATTTGATATCTTAATCTTTAGCTTCAAGCAATATTTAAAATTCTGTTAATTTTTCTTTTAGATTCTTTTCCTCTTAGTGTCTAAAGAGAGCAGGCTAATTAAGCTATTTTCTATTTTCCATATTCTATACATTTTGAAAGCTATAATAAAAATATCAAAACTAGCTCTAATTGTTTCTATTTGTTCATAAGGGTTCTCTCTATTTAAATATCTTTTATTCCTTTAAATCTGTTTTTTTCTAAATGGCTTTTAACTTATTAATTGACCTCTCATTATTAAAATAACTTATGAAGTCTTCTGTTATAAGTTACTTCTTCATCATTTTACATATTTCCTTTCTTAATCTTAAGTAAATCCTTTTTATCTTACTAATGCCTTTTATTCTTTAAGATTATTAAGTTTAACAATAAACCTTATTTTTCTACTGAGTCTTTTATATTCTAAGCTATTTTCTCAAAATGCTACTAGCAACTCTAATAATTTTCATTTATTATTTCTCAAGATTTACTTCTTTGTCACCCTGATTTAATAAGCTCTGTCTACTAATAAATGCTTTCTATTATTTATTTTTTGTTAATTTTAGCTTTAAAATTAAGATTAAGATTCAAGAAATACCTAAAATATATATAAAACTAAATGAACTAGCCCTCTGATTCAATTAATTACTTAGCAAAACTAACTTAGCCCTCAAATTAAGAACTCAACTAGCGTCTCTCATTAACCATGCTCTACTATTACCTCAGTACCCTGCATTCCATATTATATAGCATTATCTTTAATCATTTTACTTTACTAGCATACTTCAAAGGCTGCATTTTAGCAAAGCAGGTTTATTCTGCATTTAGTAAGTAAAAGACATTTGACATCACTTAGACTGCTTTCTTATAAGGGTTAGTTCCTTTTTTAAAAAAGCTTATTATAGCCTAAAAGACAAGAATGATGCTAAATTCTTATATTGGTCTAAGAAGAAACAGCTTAGACAATATAGCATAAACATAAGTCTTAATAGACAGAAATTTGAAAGGTTAAGCAAGCTTATTTATTAATGGTTAGATTAATATATAGGTAAAAGCATTTAAAAAGAGACTAGTAACAGCATTATATAACGCTTTCATCAATATAAATAAGCATTAAGGTTGCGTACACTATTCAGGTTGCTAGAGCAATTAAAGCTAGATTAAGTAAATTGAAGGGTCAGCTTAAGCTATTATATTAGAAACAAAGCAGCTGATAATTAAGCAAATCTTTAATAATTAGCTTAAATAATTTTAGCATAGTAATTAAATGCAAAACTAGAGCGAGGGATACAAGCTAGAGTAGCAAGCAGATTAAGAAAAAAACATCTTATATGTAAAGAAGATAATTTGAAAGATTGTAGGAGAAAAGGAATAAATAAATAAGAATTTTAATTTTAGCATTCAATAGAAGTTTAGCTAAATAGTACCAAGAACACAAACAAGTACTTGATTTTTATATTTAGTTTGAGTAAAAAGATACAGAATTAAATTATAAAATGAAGATATCCTTTTATAAGTTGCTAAATTCAAAAATATCTTTAAATGATACATAAATAGTTTTAAGAATGTTGATTCATGATAAAACTTATTTATCTTTTCTTACCTTATCAAATCAACTTAATACAAAAACTTCATTCTTTTGAGACTCCCTTTAATACATTTTAACATTTCTGTTTCTAATTTTGTATACAGTTTCCTTTTTCTAAATAGCTTCTCTTTCATCTGCTTTATAAGTAATAGTATATTAAATAGCCTCAAATATGCCATAATTCCGTTTGGAAGCTCCTCTTTTATATATTTTTCTTGGAGGGTTTATTACCCAACAATATTTAAAGATATTAATTAACTTAATATCAAAAAACCAGTTTAGTTTATCTGTTATAACCTTAGCATTAAAAATTTTATTTCATTTCTTAGATACAAATTAGAAAATCAATTTTTTGCTCTTAGGTAGTAATTTATAGCTTATTTAGCAAAGAATCCTAAAGACTCTTTGTATTTAATTTATTTATTATAGCCAAGCATTAACGACTCTTAATTAAACTCTATTGATATATGCCTAATTTTAGAAGTTAAGCTAATTAAACTATTATTTCAGCCATTCTATTTAACTTTTAAAATTAAACTTGTTTATTTTAAACACTAAGGATAGTAAGCTTTATCTAGTAGCTTTTTCTAATTTTAATTCCCTGCTACTTGATTTAGGATTGATAATAATTCTGCTTATTGTTTTAGAGATTTAATAATCTTTAGTTTAATATCTTTAGTAAATTATCTCTTAAGATCTTTCAGGCCAGATTAGATATTTCTTAGTTTATGATTTTGCTTATATGTTATGTTTATTTAGTTTAAGAGATACCAATCTTAGAGAGTTCTAACTTAGTTCAGGAATAGTATTTAAATCTTTTATTTCTGCATTTTATATTTTCTACACGAGGTATAATCTCCAGCTATTGCACAGAAACACAAAGTATTCTGAGATTGCTTGTATTATTGCTAAGTTTAGCTTAGTATAATTTTGTCTTTGTTATTATATAGCTAATTATTATTTTTGCTTATAACTTCATGCTATTCAATGTATTAAATGTATTCACTTAGAATTAAGAAAGCTTTTCTTAGTTATAAGCCTCACGTTCTTATTAATTTCTAATATTCTCTAATAGCTTTACTAGAGTAAATATTTACTCTTGAGTATTTAGTTGCAAGTCTAAGATAATAGCTGTATTGATTAGCTTAGACTTGTAGTTTGGCTATTTTAGTAGATGTTGATGATAATCTTATTTAAAACTTGATTACAAGACTCTATTGGCTCTCTTTCTTATTCATATATTGCAGAAGTTTGTTGCTAGAATAAGCCTTGTTAGTAATGAACTAAAGCTGTATTGTAGCAATAATACCCCTTATGAATTAAGAGTATATTTGAATTATAAGGTAAAGTAGGATAAGAGTGATTAGATTAATAAGAGTATTTCTAGTAGACTGTTATTTAAACTAGACTATTATAGTTATTTATCATTTAAATATCTATATCTATTATTCTTCTCTTTATCTTCTATCTTTAATATTCTCTATCTATAACTATCTATACTCTACTAAACTGTCACTGTTATTAAAAAGCTAAGCTTCTATATATAATTCTATAGTCTATTGCTGTCTATTAAATATAGCTAGTAAAAAGACCTGTATGTACTAAATAGTAGCTTTCAATTCTAAAAACTAATATAAAAGTATACTTTATTTATACCAACAGATCATAAATACAATTAGCCGCTTCTTTTAAAATCCATACCTTAGACTTAAGCTTAGTTTCCTACAAAATACCAATCAACCAAATTTTAAGTTAAGATATTAATAAAGATTAAAAAAATGACTGTGCTAAGTAATGCTAATCACTAAAATAAACCTAATTGACTTTAATAAAACATAATCATAAGGAGCTAGTAACTAAGCAAGAAGAAAATAAGTATTAGTTAATTAAAATCTAAATTATTAGAATGCTCTTATCTAAGGGTTACTAATAATACTATACCATATAATAGCTACTTAAGAGTTTATGCTTCATACTTATAGATAGTAGTATAGATCTTAAGAATAAGATTAAGTCATAAGTAATAAGAGTCAGTTTAATAATACAATCAGTAGTTAATAATCATCATATACAAATTATTATTATTATAATCTAGTATACCTAAATACTTCTATCAATGTAGCTAATAATAAGATATAATCTTAATCATAAGTAATCTTACCAACAGAATTAACAGTAATCAACAATACAAATTACTCAAATCATACCAAATTTAATAATACAACATCAAACACTTAATACTACTATTATTATTCCAACTAACTACTTCTATATTATTTATATTCACTAACTATAATCCATTCTGTCCATCAAAAACTTTATCACTTCTAACCAACTTATGGAATCATATCAAACAAAAACCAAGCTAAATAGATATAAAGATTAGAAAATCCCTATAATATCCAAAATACATGTTGTAATAGCAAATAATTACTAGAGAAAGAAATAAAGAAATACCAATTTAAAATAAATTTAATCTCCGAGGCAAACTCAGTGTCACTTTTTCTTGTCACTATCTCACTCAGTCATGATTAGGTAATTTTTACGCCTGCTGCCTTCTTTAGATATGGTTATCGTCTTTCAAGCTTCTTCTCCGAATTGAACCCTAATTCTCCGTTACTCGTTACTGCTCTGATAATCTAATATTTTACCATTGAAAGTTGATAGGATAGAAATTTTAGAGATCTGTCATACTTCTTAGCATAGTCCTTGTGTATTATAATTCCATTTGTAAGATATCTAATAAACATCTTTTAGTTATTTGTTCCTTCTAGTGTTACTATGATTACGTATCTAGAATACCATCAAATAAACTATCACTGATTAATGATCTATTCGCAGTTCCACTATTCAATACTAACATTTATATAGAATGGCTTAGACTAAGAGATAAGAATCCAACTACATGTAGGATCAGCCAGATTTATTCCTTCTTTCCTTCTTTCCTTTTGATCTTATTTTTCTTTATACTTTTTTCCAGTTTTTTGTTATAAGTATTTTGACTATCTATTCTCTTTTCTAGCCTTTGACCTCAATGAATTTTAAAGATGATATAAAAGTTTGATAGACAAAAGCAAGGTAAATGATTTAGAGCTATAAAATGAAAGTGTTATTAAATAATCTAAGCAATTAAGATCTATTTTATTATTCTTCTTAAATAATTAAATTAAATAAAAATAAAAAAGGAAAATGGAATAAAGTTTCAGGAAAGTCTTCTATACCACCTCTTCCTAAGCCAAAAAGGAAGAGAGGAAGCAGGAAACTATCTCTTCTCTGTCTTCTTAATAATAACCTTAATCTTCTTCTTAATAAAAACCTGAAACTTAACAAGATTAGCAAAAGATAACCTTAAAAACAGCCCATACGGAAACCCCAACCTCAAGTGAAAAACCGAGGAAGCAGATGAAGTCTGCTCTCCACCAGGAGGTCTCTTGATTTAATCCTACTGGCCAGATGAGCATGGAATAGCTCATAAAAGTAGTACTAAACCTCCAGGAAGAGGTTAAAAAACTTCGCAAGGAGAACACGAAGTTGACGGAGCTGATCTCTCATGGAATTTAAGATACACTTGATCTTAGAATGGCCAATTAGGAGAGGGAACTCGACGCTCTTTGGAATTAATAACGAGAGTAATTTAGTTAGACGAACTCCTAAGTGCAAAATATTCAAGATTAGAGCTAGCAGATCGAAAATATCTTACAAAGTCAGAAAAGCTTCCAAAGTTAGCAAATTCCATTGGAGTAAATTCTATCTGATAAGATGGAAATCGAGAAGAATCCTTAAGTTAAGATGAAAACTAATCAAAAACCTCGGATTGTGAAACTGTGCTACTATTGTAAAAGTAAATGGCACAAATGGAAGAACTGCGGTGAGTTTCGTAAAGTAAAAGAAATTACATGGAAAAAACAATTCTAGCAAAGAATAAGAAAGAGCAAGAACCAGATCTGATGTAGAACAAATGGAGAAGTCTACAGATTGAAAAGTAACCTTGAACTGGAAGAATTTGGAGATAGAGTTAAAATAAAATATAGTGGGAGATGAAAGATCAGAGGAGCAAGACTCAAGAATCCTAGAACTAGAAACAAGCAAGATAAAGATAACTTTAAAACTTCTTTTTAGTGGTGACTAATTGGCGCCACAAAACAATTTAAATAAAATTATTATTATTTCAAAACGTAAAAATTTTCATATGTACGATATGTATTTTTATTGAATGCTTAAATTTATTATATTATGAAAAATTTATAACTAAAGAAAGATACTTTAAGAAAAAATGCTTTATCTGTGGAAGAATAAACCATCTCTGAAGGAAATGCAGATAAAGAAAAGAGATACAAAAGAAAATTTGAAACGAACTAACCTAATTCTACCCAACTAGCAGTGGGAATATTTATAGGAAGAAAAGCAATATTCGGAGCAATCCACTGCGAAGACTTGAAAGTGACTGGAGGAACAGACCACCAAGAGTTCAAGTACCTATCAGTTGGATAGGGAGTAGGAAACTATTAAGAAAACAATCCCTTCTCTGAATAACTTTAATTTAATTTAATTTAATTTAATTTAATGAAAAATTTATAATAACTTAATCTGCCTAATATTTTATTTTATAGTTGAACATCTGAAAAATTTTAATTAAATTTATCAGCAAGATAAAATAAAATAAAATATCACAATATTTGAGTAAGAAGAAAAGTTATTTTTCATTTTTCCATTTTTTTAGCAAACTAAATTAACGTAAAATTTATAAATAAAACTCTAAAAGGTTTAATATTCTTAAAAATGTTGCATTTAATTTTAAATTCAAATTAAATATTCTTTTTCTTTAAATGTGCTTTTTAAAGAAAATTTTTTTAATTATTTAATTTAAAATCGAACTAAATTGAGAAAATGCTTGTAAATTTATTAAATTTTATATTTATGATTATTAAAATAATGTTTACTTTTATTAAATGAACTAATTATTTTTATTGCTTTTTTTATTATTTCTATAAACGAGATTAAAGCTTTATCTTTTTTAGTTAACCGTTTTTTTCTGCTTCGCTTTTTATTTTTTTGTTTTCTTTAAAGAAGAAATCACTTTAATAAAAATGTTAATGAAATGAAGTTACTGATGTTAATCAGATACTTCATTTTAATTATTTTCAAAAAGTTCAAGAATCGTTCTTTACATCTTCCAACTTTTCCCTGTTGTTTCTTGTACTTTCTTATTGTTCTTCTTTAGGCTCCAATCAATTATCTGTGTTTTATTCTTCAATTTAAAAAAATTTTTTTCTTAGATTCTTATGAAAAATTTTTATCTGAAGATCTGTATCCATTTATTTATTAGAAGTGAACTGCTAGTTTATGTAGAGTTAATCGTAAATTACTAACTTTTCCAGGAAATTTATCAGAGATATTTCTAACTATGTCCTAATTGTAGAAAAATTCGAAAATATGTCTAAACGTGTCTTTTCCACCACATTTACAGAGGTAATTTTTTACAGAATAATGACGCATATGTAAGTCATATTGAAAACTGTAAGAATCAGCTCGTATCTTAAAGATTGAGATGATTTTTGTTTTCTTTAAAATATTGGCCTCTAATCCGAATAAAGGATTAGAAATAAACAACTTTAATGCAAGATTTCTCATTGCATGACTAGATTTGTAAAGACATTATATTATGAAGTTATCAGATATGAAAATTTCTAGAAGATTTAGTTCCTTGTTTCCTTAAGCTTTTCAAATTCAAACAGATATACTTAATGGCACATTCACTTTCAAAGATAAAATTATCAACTAATTGCCATATAAAGAAAGGAATATATCTTATAATGTACCTAAAGGCTTAGAAAAAGATATTGAGCACCTATTTTTCAAAGAAAAGTGTTGAGTAGTTAAAATTTTGCTTGCAATTACAAGCATTATAAAGCCTAATTCAAAAATAATAGATTGTGGAATATTTTATGGCCTTTATACATTAAAAACGGCTGCTTAATTGATTAGAAATAAGGTGACATGATTTTATCTTTTGATTCTAATCCATTAACAATCTAATTTGTTAACGCTTCATTATGATATAATACTTTTCAAGAAAGAGTCTAAATTTTTAACTACACTATTTTAAATTAAACTTAGGAAATGTAGTTTTAGTTATGTTTAATTGGTAGACTTAATTAACTTGAAATGCTAAAAGTGCAAAGATTAAAAATTGGACTCAAAAGTTCTTAAGATTTCAAAAGAAATATAAACTATAACATTTTAGCTATAAAGTTAGATGACTTTTTTCCACCAGAGATACTTCCCGAAGCTTAACTCATTAAAATTGACGTAGAAAATGCTGAAATAATGGTTTTATAAGGTTCAAAAGATATTATTAAACGATCGAAAGAAGTAATCATTATTATAGAATGAGGTTTCAAATAAAAAAATAATAGATTATAGTCAAATAAAAGAAATTATGCTTTGATTTGTCAAAGAGGGTTTTTTGTTTTTTACTCTTGATACTGGTATGGCTAACTTAAAATTTACTCGTGTGCTGAAATAAATAAATACTGAGGCTATAAAAACTATACGCTAAAATATTTAAATCAAGCTATTTTTGATTGGTTAAAAAACTAAAACAAATCAGGATTTTCATACATCGATTTATTAATTCTCAGGAAAATAACTTTTGAAAAGTACTATCTGTAAAAGGAAAACATTTAAAAACAAGTTTAATTTACAATCAAAACTAATACACACTAAATATATAAATAAAATAAAATTTTGCAAAATATTAAATAAACAACTTAAAATAAACATTTTATTCAAAATCAACCACTATATTTTATACTTAGAACAAAAAATATCTAAAAATAAACCTATAAAAAGAAATGCTTCCATTTTGTTTTTTTAACTTTTTTATTAAGTATTTTTTATAAATTAAATATTTCTCTGTATTATTCAAAATTTCTAACCTAGTTGAAATTAAATTTAATTCCTTTTAATATTTACATAGCACCTTATGATTTTACTTAAAAATCCTTTTTAATTATATTAGATTCAAGATATGGTAATTTTTTAAGTTAGATATTTATTAATGTGACATCGCCTTTATTTTGCTTGCCACGTATTAGTTTATAAAAAGGTTCAAAAATCATCGTAAGACTAGTTGAAATCATCCACTTTTACTCTAGACTCTTATTCTTGTATAATATATCTATGGCTGCTTATCTAGTCTTTTTTTCGGTTGGTATCTTGTTCCAATTTCAGTCCTTACCATACATTTGCTTTGTTCTTCTTCTTTGAGTATCTATTATTTATTCAAGTAATTTTTCTCCACCAATCATTTTTCTTCTATAAAACTCACTTTGAATGTAGATAAAAGTTGAAGGTTTCTGAAAGGGTTTTTCTGATGCTTCATAATAATAGGATAAAAAGCCGGAATTTCCAATTCTCAGCCGCACATATTTTCTTAAATCATCATAATCTTCTTCTAAAGCCCTTAAAATTTCTTAGAGGGAGTTAAGCATGGTAAATATCCTCCAAATAGCATTAAAGAGGATAATTTAAAAAGACTAAATAAGAACTTATTATAAAACACATACCGGTAATACCGACATCGGAAGGAAAGCCATGTAAATGAAAGAAAATTGTTATACACCAGGAATTAAGGGCCTTCAACTTTGAAACTGAGAAAGTCAATATTGCTTAACTTTCACTAACGGTTGTTAATCTCCAGCAAGAAGCTAAAGTATCTAAACTTAAAGCTCACTGAATAGCTGGAAGATAAAAGTAAATAGGATGCATCCAGAATCGATAATTTTGAAGGGCAAATAGATGCTTTTCTTAATACTTAGAACTACCAAAATAGTACTTCAACCCAGCTGAAAGAGAGGGCGAGCAAATAGGAATAAGAACTACATTAATTAAAATAAAGACTAAGCAATTTAATAAAGAAATACTACCAATGGATGTATCCCAAAGAGCAACCTTAGAAAGAGAAAATAATAAAGTTAGGAAGAAACGCTTAGGCTGCTGAACACTCGACATTTATATTGGAAGTATTGGAAATTTTAACAGAAACGATAAAATTATTTGATTCAAGGGAAAAAGAGAATAAAAGAGAATAATCAGACTGAAAAGAATGTATTGTATCGTGAGTGCAGCAATCACAAAAAAAATATAGACATGGGAAAGGACTTCAAATTAAAGAAAGTAAAACCAAGTGAAACCCGAGTTCCATATCTCGCTAAGATTAGTGCTCCCGAATATTTATATTAAGTAGCAGGGAGCGTGAACTGCTGTTCTCCGGACGGGATTTTGATACCTTTATCGGAATCCCTTATTAAGTTAATTAATAATTATAAAAAATATCAAAAAGTATTTTAAATAAAAATCTTTAGCATACGTTTTTTCTTTCATTTTATAATCATAAGTTTGATATAAATTCGGAAAAAAATTGTTTAAAAGCTAAAAAAATAATAAAAAATAATCATCAAGCAAATATAAAAAAATTTTTAATCCAAAAAAATTTATATTGAGATAACAATTAAAATTTATAAATTAAAAAAATGATAAATATCAAAAACTAAAAAGAGATAAAATCATTTTTTAGATTTAAAATAAAAATGTTATTAAATATCACATCAGTAAAATACTTAAATACTTCTATTCAACCCATAATGAATCTTAATAAAATTCAGAAAGAAATCTTCATTATAAATTTTTTAATCAAATGTAAAATAACTTTATGCCAAAAAAGAACAAATAAACTAAAATAATTAATACATAATTAAATAAAGCAAATTTATAAACTATAAAAATAACGCGCAAAAAATTGAAGCAGGAATAAAATGATCACGATATGAAAAAATATGAGAAACCAAAAAGTTCCATTAAATATTTCTAATTTTTTTTTTCATTTTAAATTGATTAAAAATTTTCCTTTTAACAACTTATTTTTTTAATTAATATTTAAGATTATTTTGTTATATAACACTTTAATTTTTTTAATTTTTCTTCAGATTTCTTTTTCGTGATTTAATTTTCAAAATTATTTATATTTTTAGAATATTGAATTTTATATAATTTTTTACTGTTCTTTTTTTATTTTTATCAAATTTCTAAAATATGTTTAAATTTATTTATTTTCTAATTTGAAAAATAATTTTTTTTCTCAGATATTATATTTAATTGCTTTTAAATAATGTTTAATACATGATTTTTTTCTAATTGTTTAACAATTTTAAATTTTTCGATTAAAGTGAAACATTAAATTTTCTAATTTTTTTAATATCTATAAAAAATAGTTTAATATTGATTTATTTATTTCTATTTTTTTTTAATATTATTGATTTTTATATATTTTTTATTTATTCCTACTTGAATTCCTTTTTTTTTATTTCATAATTTTTTGAGAATGAAGTTAAATTATTTTTGCATATATGATGCAAAGAATTAATATTTACTTGATTTTATTAAATGATTTCTCAATTATTTATTTTTATAAATGCTTAATTAAAGATATCTATATCTCATTTAAGGATTTTTTATTTTTTTACGAATATAAATGCTTTACTTAATTAATTTTTTTAACTTTATTTTAGCTTAAAATTTTTGAAATTTGGGCCTAATTTTTTGCAAGCTCTAGCACTCCATATTCTTGTCTTATTGCTCTTCTATCTTAAAACTTCTAGTTCTGTTTCCAAACCATTATCAATCTGAAGTAAGCCCCAATTCTCTACGCATCAGCTCTAATTTTACCTTCTCTTTATCTTTTATTAACTTTGTTTCTGTCATGATTTTCCCTTGATTTTACAAATTTCTGCAAATTTCTTCCACAGATGATATTTACTTTTAAAACAATAGAATAGTTTCTAAATCTTAATCTGTTTTTTCTTCTTTCTTTATTTCTTGAGGAGTCTTTTAAATTAACATTTATTTGTTCTTTTCTAGATAAATCTGTATCTTCTGACTCTGTAAAATGTTTTCAATCTAAGATTTTTAAGCTTGGATTCTCCCCACTCCGGAGTTCGTCTAATTGAATTGCTCTCATTATTAATTCAAAGGGTGTCGATATCCCTCTCTTAATTGGCCATTCTGAGGTCTAAAGTGTCTTGAAGTCCGTGCTGGATCTTTTTTGTCGGCTTCTCATTCTCCTTTCTAAGCTTCCTGACCTCTTCCAGGAGATTTTTTACTATTTTTATGTGCTATTTCATACTAATCTGAACTGAGCGATTGAACTCTGTAATCTCATGATGCAAAGCGGACTTCACTTGTTTCCTCGGTTTTTCTACCGATGTTGACATTAATGCCTGTGCTACTTTCTGAATCTGTTTCTGCTTTTCCTATTGTCGATACGTGCCAGTCTTCTATTTCTTAGGAGCTAAAAATCTATTTTTGAAGTCCGACATTTTTTTACTTACTTCATTTCTTTAATTTTCTTTTTATCTATTATTTAAATTATAAAAAATCAAATTTAAGTAATTAAGTAATCCTCGAAATTATTTAATTAAGTTAGTTTAGTATCATTCAATTTTTTCTTCTGTAATAATTTTAATTTGAGCAAACTGCTTATGCAAGTATATATTTTATAAATTCAGTATTCAATATATGCTAAGATCTCTTATTTTCTCAAAAAGATTGCTAATTTCCACATCCTATTTGCTGAGAATTTATTTATTTTCTCGCATTATTTTAATGCAACCTACAGAAATTTATTTTTAAAGTATAAATTTAGTTTAAGTTTATTCATTTTCCTTAATAAAAATACAAATGACTTTTACTTCTTTTTTTATTGGTTTTTTCTATTTTTTTTATTTTAAACGCTTGCATTTTTTCAATATTCTTCCTACAAAAAATAAATTTAATTTCAAAAAATTATTTTAGTAAATTTAATATTATAGTTCTTAATTTTTATTTAATAAAATAAAATAAATTTTGTTTTTTTATCTTATAAGAAAAAAATTATTATTTAATTAGGCTTCTTTGGTGTTTTTCACTTTAGAACCTTTCCATTAAGATTATTTACAGGAATAAATTAAAAGCTTATCACTCTATTTACAGTTTTTTAGTTTTAGTTTTAGTTTTTAATTTTTTTCTATTCATCATAAACCTTTCTTAAAAGTTTTTTTTGTCTTTTTCTTCTTTAATTAGTTCATATGACTTTTGTAATAATTTGGCCTTCTTAATTTGGAACTAATCTCCTACTTCAAAATTATTTATTGTATAAAAAAGACTTTTGTACTTAGATTAATATTATTTCTTTTCAATAAAATAAACTTTTCTAATTCTCACTGTTCACATTATTTAATTAACTTTTCTTTTTCAATTTAGCTATGCCATATATTTTTATTTATTCCTTTATTCTTAGTTATTTAAATAATCTGACTCTATATCTTAGAATTAGAAACTTTTTAAAAATAATTTTCTTTTTTAACTTACTGGGTAAAAGCAATTTTCTTTTATAGATTACAACTAAAAGATTACTCATTTTATGCATTAAAATTTACTTACATTTTCCCTTCTTAAAAGAGCTTATTCTTTCAATAATTTTTTTTCAACCTTTGATTATCTTTCTTAAATTTTATCTTTAATTAAATGACTCAGTTAACAGTATTTTTAGCTTTTCTATAGCAATTTTTACTCTAATAAAATTAAATTATTGACAAGGAAAAGTTTTGTTTCTTTTTTAATTGCTAAATCTTAAGATCCAACTTTTCTTTAAAATACAAAGAAATTTAGCATCTTCCTTTTTTCTTTTTGCTTAATTTCTATTAGCTTCTTTAGTAATTTTAGGAGGTTTTAGTATGTTTTTCGATATTTTTAGGATTTGAAAAGAATTTTTCTTTTATTTAAAAAAATACTTTTATTAAACTTAGATAGCTTTGCATATTTATGAATTTGAATCTTATTAAAGTTTTCATCTATTCAAGTTATAAACTATAATGTTGCAGTTGAGGTAAATTATCTCTTGAAATTCAAGAGTAATATTTTTATCTTGATAGCGTTATTGTTGAATCTAATGTGCTAAAACTTAAATTTCAAAATTGCATGAACATTTGAGCTTTTTTAATCTAATTTTACTCAATTATCATTTAATGAGCTTGAAATTCCTATTTATTTTTATCTTTAATGCTATATTTAATTTATGGCTTGGTAAAAATATCTTATTTTTAGTTCTATTAACTTGATAAAGCTTACTATATTTTTTAAGATTTACTCATTTAAAAATGCATTAAATAGAGTTTTAATCTACTATGTTCATTCATTACTTTGAATCTTTATCAGCAACCTTTTATTTTTAAGCAAAAGTCGCAGAGTTATCCTAGTATATTTTGTCTTTCTTTTTTAACTTCTTATTAGATAATTAAATCTTGAACGAAATTTAATAGGTGACTGTCTTGATGATATCTCTCAGGATATATCTCCTAATGCTTATATACCAGCAATTTTTGAAAATTATATCTCGAAGGGAATAACTTTGGTGTTATCTAACATATTATTCCCATTAAAGATCTCGAAATCAAAGTTATTAACATAGATATAATTAAAACATGATAAATGAATAATAACTATATAAGTCTAAATATTATGAAAAAAGCACTAGAGTAGAATAATAATAAAATAGATATCAAATAATTTTACTATATAATTTAAACATTTTATTTGTTTAAAAATATCTAATTTGTTGCTAAATAAACAGATAAGCTTAAATACAACGAAATTATGAAAAAAGTTTATTTTAAAATTAGACTATTCGTTGTTCATTTTTTTATTTTACTTATAAATAATAATAAATAAATTTGATTATAGAGGGCGTAGCACTCTCGTTGGTGCGCAGCTCTCTAAAAAAAATGTTTCATACTGACAAGAATGTTTGTTACTGATAAAATTATCAGATACTGATAAACCTTGTACAATATTGGTATAATTATTCAGTACTGATAAAAATGTTCAATACTGATATAATTTAAGAATACTCGTAATCTTTTCTACTTGTTGAAGGTCCAAGGACATGGCAGGATTGTGTCTCATTGCATCACCAAAGCAGAGGACGACATGTGTCAATTATGAGTACTTAAATTCCCCACCTCTGATGAAGCTCGCAATATTATTTCTTTTTCGTTCCAGAATTAAATCTAAACCAAGTCGGTGTTCGGAGGTCTAAGAATCTTATGTCTCGAGGCCAAACCAAAGCAGAGGAAGACATAAAGTCGATTATGGGTACTTAACTTCCCCAACCTCTGATGACGATAGGAAAGCCCAGAAAGACATAAACAAGAAGAAAAGATTAGTGATGATGTGCACTTAACACACATCAGGTAGGCATCTATTAAGATAACAGTCCCTTCCTTAACACTTAATTTAATTTAATAAAAAAGAATATCATATAAAAAAGATGAAAAAACCTAATACTTAATTAAGGTTAATTTTTCAATATACTATTCAGTATAATTTTTAAATCGTAGATAAATACTTTATATTTACGGTTAGTATCTTTATTCTGAATGAAACATCTAATTTAAGGTAAATTTCATAAAATTTAGCCAAATTAAATTTTTGATTAACTTCAAATCTTTTTAGGTAAAATAAAAAGTAAAATTTTCATATAAATATCACGAAATAGTACACATTAAATAAAAATAATTGGTTTAGGAACACTATAGAAAATCTAGTTTTAATATTAAATTAGAAACTAATTAATTTTGAAATCCTTATTTAATGGACTTAATGAGAAACTTAGATAATTATTCATAACAAAAAATTTAGATTTCCTTAGAATTTCAACCAATTCCAGCTATATATTTTTATCTAAGTTGCTCTCCTCGACAATTTTTTAATGCAAATTGTTACATCTCCACATCAGTCTCATTTAAATCTATTCTGTATCTAATCTTTTTCTTGTAAACTTTGCTGTTATTTATATAGAATCTTGTTAATTCTCTTCAGATCCTTTAATCCTCTTTTCATTTAAATCTTTTATATCCAGAAAGATGCTTTATTATATGATGAAAAGAACTAAAATATGAGAAAATATAACATTTTTTTTGTTAAAATGTTGCTTTTTTATAACATTTTACCTTTTTTAATAAAAACTTACATAATTTAATACTTTTTTGTCTTCTTTAGAACTTTAAAATTTTATCAAATCACTTTCCTCCTTTTAATAATAAACTATAATAATATAATAAATTGATTAATTTTATAACTACTTTATTTATTTTTACATTTGTTAATTATAATAGGGAAATTTTTTTAAATCCAAAATTATTTATATTTGATAAGATTAATTTTGCTTATTTTTATAAGAAATGAAAATAATATATATTAAATATAAAAACCCAAATATTTCCTTTAATTATTTATAATCTTAAATAATATTTTATTTAAGCCTAATCTATTCACCAAATTCTACCTTAGATCCAATTAAAGACTCTCTAAGGATTGGAAATATAATCAAGAGTTCAAAATCTTACTCCTATCTTTCTTTTAATTATATATTTAATTTCATGAAAAAATTCTCTAAATTTTTCTTTTCAGTTATATATTAATTTTTTAAAATACAGACTTCAAAATTATTCACATTTAAAACTTAAAAAATTCTAAATAAACTACATTTTTAGATTTTCTATTTTTCTAATTTATAATTTTTTTGTAATAATAGTACTTTTTTTATAAAATTTAAAAAATGAAAAAAGTATAAATTGAATATTATATGAGCTATTTAATGCCTTATCAAAATGATCTCGAATAAAAATAGTCTCTATTATAATGAATTATTTTGTTTACAAATTAATATTAAAGAAGAGGTAATGATAGAAGATTATTAATCGATTTTTAATTTTAAGTGAATCAATGATCTATTATGAATAAAACTATAGTAAAATAAATATCTTATATTCTAGATGTTTTTAATATAAATTCTGATAATTACCTAAGAAGTATATAAATTTAAATAAAACTAAATAGATTTTAAAAATTATTAGGAAATTTCAATATAGAAACTAAAATAGTTATCTAACATTAGAAAAGATAAAACAAAATAATTGTATAAAAGGATTAATTTTTTTAACTCAAAAAAGCAATTGTATATTTAAGTTAATAATTAGACTTTAAATTTAATAATTTTAATTTATTTGTACTAAATTAAAAAAATAAAGCATTTTTAATTATACATATTTGAAAAGAAATATAAGTTAAAATATATAATTAAAATAAAGATTAAGAGATAATTTAATGATATATAAGATGAATTGCTTGATATTAAATTTAAAGATACTAAAATTATAGTAAATAATATAAAAAGGAAATAGATACTAAGAAAATAATATTAACATTTTGGGTATAAATTGGTTAATAAATTTAAAGAAGAAGAATAAAAAGGGTAAAGGTTTTAAGAGAGAAAAAGATGATAACATAAATGAAAATAAAAATTTTATACAAATTTGAAAGACAAAATTTAATAATAAGATATTTAACCTCAAGAATTTGGTTAAAGGGATTAATTTCTGATTTTAATATCTAAAAACATTATGGATTAAATAATTTTATATAAATGAATTTATAAGTTGGATATGTTAAGTGAAATGTCAAATATCCTGATAATTACGAAACTATTAGATTTAAAAAATTAAAAAATGCTTATATGATACGATGAACCACTCAATGGTAAATTAATGTGCTTTCATCTTAAAGCATCATATCAGGCATTTTGATTTTAATTGCTTTAATTCGAAATTTATTTTATCAATCTTAAAGATACTATTTAATAATATATGGCACATATTTTTGTAATAAATATTCTTATGTGAGTTATAATTTTGTAATATTATTTAGATTTTTTTCTTTCATAATACAATCTATTTTCTATTTTTTGTTAATCTTAACTATAGTAAATTGTAATATATTAAATATAGTAAAGTTATCAAAATTATTCCTATTAAAAAGGAATAACTAATAATTTAGTTAACTGTAACTAATTTCTTTTATTTTTAAATCTTAATTGCTTTACCGTAATGTTTTATTTTAAGTTATCATTAGAAAATTGAATAAAATATTAAGCATTTAAAATAAGAATATTTCTTATGTCCAACTTTCATAAAGCAAATAAATAATAAAAATGAATCTTTTACTTAAATTGAGAATTAATTTCTTTTATATGAATACAAAGACTGATTTACTATATTAATTAGATATTTATTAGAGCAATTATAGTTATTTATTGCTAATGCTTCCAACTATTAGTTCTTAATAATATTTCCATTAATCAGTTTTTTATTAAACTTATATATTTAAAATATAGAATGATATTGTACCTTTTAATATAAAATGCTTAAGTTAGTTATTTGTTTAGTTTGTTTAATCAGTTAATATTTATTTATTTTTACTATGTATATAATATATTTATAAATGATTCATTTTTATGTTTATCTTAAAATAAATATCTTGCTTAAGATCATTTTAATATATAATATAAAGCAGAAGATCAAATTAGAAACTTAAAAATTAAGCTTTTCAAATTTATACAATTTAATTATTATTATTTTCTTTTAAATCCCCAATAAAGAATGTGAAATAGATATCAGTATTATATATATAAATAATTACATCAAATAGTAAGATAAACTTCTTATAGTAAAAGAGAAATATGATAGGAAGGAAAATTTATAATTTTAAGTTAATGTTAATATTTAGAAAATCAAACCTAAACTGATTAATTAGATATTGAACAATATTTCTCTAAAATTTATAAATTTTTGACTAATAGAAATTATTATATTTTCTTATTATTTCTTATTTCTTATTAATAGTTTTAATCTTTTTTTAATATAAATAAATAAAAATTTAGAGAGCGAAAAAGATAAATTAAAACTTAAGTTTTTAATAGTTTAAATTAATAAAAATGTAAAGGTATTTATTCTTTTCTTAATGTGGTTTAAATATTAAAGGAAATTTAATTTTAATCATATTATTTTTAATTGCTTTAAGTTTATTTTCTATCTAGACTTACTATAGTTAAAATATAAATATGATCAGAAAAATTCTATTTTAATTTAATTTTATGGTTCCCAATTTTGTTAAGTATAGTTTCTTGATAATAGTAAAGCTTTATTTTTTTATACAAAAAACTATGATTTAGAATAATATTCATTCTACTCTTTTTTTATTATATTAAATAACTTTATCTCTCGAAAATAATAGTCATTTTTTATTTTATTTATTCATATAATTTTTGATTCCTTTTTATATTAGATACAGTCTTGCTTATTTATAATTTAATGTTTTATTGGAAAAAATAATTAAGTTAGATGTTAAAATTGATTCGAATGAAGAAAAATAGAAATTGCAAAAATACTAGAGCTCTTTTTTCTATTGCTTAATTTGATTTCTTATAGTAGATTTGATTGATCTATTTTAATTTGTATCTTCAATAAATTTTAAATTTCATTATTGTCAATTCAGAAGCAAAATTATAAAACTCCAACATTTAATTCCTGAATATCTACTTTTTTTCTATTTACGAAACAATAGATTTATTACTGTTGGCTAAGATTTATATCTTGAAATGTAGAGATTTTTTAATATTTCTTATTTACTTATCCAAGCAAAATATATCAAGAATTATAAATTAAAAAGCATCCAAGTAAGGAAAAGCATTCTATCCTTTAAGGAAGGTTAAAAGAATTATCTCTCTGCATTAATTATTTTATTTTAGTTATTCTTATTAGCGTTTTAGGTTTGATTAGGTGGATCTAAAGTATAAAGAGTCTATTTATCGCCTTTTCTTAATTAAAATTAATTTAATAAAATAAAAATTATCTAAACTTAAACCTGAAAAATCTCTTTTTGTAATAGACAAAATAATAGTGAGAATTAAGTAATTATAGAAGGAAAAGAACTTTATTACTTAATGAAACTATTCAATACTTGAAGGACTTCTTCATTAGAGTTTCATATAATTAGTACGAAAAAATGTTAAGAGCCCGCCTAACATATTCAAAAAATTCTCTCTGCAATAGAACTATAAAATATAGGATTGACATCCCAAAGGGAGATACTTTTGGTTAATCATTGCTTAAATAACATTTTATCTCAAAATGAAACAAAAATTACTCCCTGCAAATAAAATCTTTTTTTAAGTAAGAGACTGATGAAAAGTTATATTCTACCTATTTGTTTATCAGCTAGAAATAATAATATAAATAAGCAACATAAATATACAACAATTTTCAATCTAATGAGAAGCAATTTAGAGATATTATGATGAATAAAACTTAGATAACATTAAATCCATTTTTTCATTAAATCTGATTATTTTTTACCAAAATAGAATCTTTTCTTAAAGCAAAAATTTTAAGCACAATAAAATAATTTTTTTTCAATACTAAAGTCTATCGCAAGTAAATTTAAGGAATAGAAGTAAATATCTTAAATTTTTATCACAGACAAAAAGAGAAAAAGATTGAGTCTAGTTCATCTTTCCAAGGTAAAATGATAGAGGGACCTTCAAAACAGGAAGAAAAATAAATAAAATATGTACTATTGGCAATGGAATAATTTTTAGAAACTAAACTAAAAAATAACGGATTTCAATGAAATAATATTTAACCAAGGGAAAAGAATTCGCGAATTTATGAACACAATTGAAGATTTAAATAATGAAATAATAATAATAAAAAATTAGTTAATATAAAAAAAATAGTGACTGAATAAGAACTGTATCTTTAATCTTAAAGCTTTAAGACAACAAATAGAATGATAGTTGAAGATTAATAACTTATTATATAACAAAATCATATGAAAAATGATGAAGATAAAAATTCAGAAATATTAAAAATAATTGGAATTCTAGAAAGAAAAGTTCTGCCAAAGACTATAGAAAAAAATAAGTTAAAAAATGTTTCTATTGTAGTCAAAGTATAACTTTTTAAATTCTTGCAAGGATTGATGAAGACTGAAAACAAGAGAAGAAAATAGAAGATGAAAAGAAATCAATCGACTCTATATCAACTAATAAGGAATTTATAAAAGAAGAATTTTTACAAACCTAGAACTAAACAAGACGTGGTTACCGTCCACAAAAATAAAATGGTCGTGTTATTCATCCACGAAACCAAAATGGTTGCATAAACCTGGCTGAGAGCCCAGAGAAAGGCAAAAGATTTTACATTTAGTTTATATATATAAATTTTTATCGAAATTATTTATAGAAATGTAAGTAGAAGAATTATCTTCTTATTGGAACTAAGAAAAAATATTTCTATAGGTTAAAAAGATTTTAATTTTTGAAAAATAAATTAAATAAACTCTAATTAAGAAGTTAAAAAAGTAATTGATTTATAGGCTAATATATATTTAAAAGCATTTTAATTTGACATTTCGTTTTTTAATTGATAAATATGCTTAAAATAGTTATAAAAATTATGAAATTAATATGTCCTTTTCAACATAGTTATAAATATAAATATATGATAAAACTAACAAGAAAAATTAGAAAAATTAGAAAAATTGATTATCAGAAAATATAGAGAAATTTTATTTAATGGAACTTATGTAAAATAGATATATATTTTTACAGATTTTGGTGATATAGTAAATCATAGAAAAATCCAAAAAATGATAAAGATAAATCAAAATAATTTATAATAATATTATGTTAAGAAAATGTAGGCTGAGTGTTAAGAGAGTCAAACACCATTTAAATTTATAAGGCATTAAAATACTATCGTAAAATTATTTTATTAGGATCAAAAGGCAAAATTTTATTTGATAGATCATTTGCAAAGAATGAGGGGATTTTTTGATTTTCCTATCTCTATTCTGCAAAGTAAATTTATGAATTAATTAATGTGAAAGAAAAAATTTTTGCATTAACTTATTTTAAATGAAATATCACTTAGCTTGAATGTATTTGATTTTTAAAGCAATATTAAAGTAAGAAAAGTTAATCTTGAAAATAGAAAAAAGCTCAATAAAATAAAATTAAGTGCTTATTTAGTATGCTGCTGCATAGAAAATAGAATTTAAATTACTTTTGCAAAAAGTTCACACATAACTGTATTAAAAAACCTAAGTTTAGCTTTTTTAATTATAAAAAGGCAACTTCTTTCCATTTTAAATCTTTATGAAGATTTTTTAATTTCTAAGAGACAAACAAAAAGCTAAATTAATTACCTGAAATATTCAAAAATAAGCAAATGAGTTTTAATTGAGCTGTTTGAACTAGGAGAATGATTTCAGTAATGAATTTACATCAGCAAAGACAAACCCTATTAATCTTTTGTATAGATTTGAATTGGTTACCTTTCAAATACGTAGTAACTCTTATATCGCCCATCATTCTACTTAAAAATAGAAAATATTAATAGATAAAATAAATATAATTCATTTTTCCATTAACAACTGAAAATAATTTTTATATTATTTGATTAATTTTAGCAACTATCTACTTTTTGATATTGATTTATTGAAAGCTTACAGCTTAAATTTTTACTACATAATTACAAAAAATAAACATTTCTATATTGCTGCTTCTTTAAAATTCAAAAAGCTGAAATGGCTGATATACTCACTAAATAAAAATTAAATCTTTATAGATTTCCTAAGATTATTTATATAAAATTAAGTAAATAGATAAAAATTAAAAATTATCATAAATATAAGCTTATAATTTAATTTTATAAGCTTTGTAAGAATCTAAAAAATTATATTTTCCCTATAGTAATCCCTATAGTATGAGGAGACAATAAATTTGATTTTTAATAAAAACATAGATATAAATATCATTTTAATATAAGAAAAATTACTATCGGGAAATGAGAAAATCCGGAAAAAAAATTCTCAACTCAGATTTCTCAAAAGAGAAATAATGGAAAAAGAGCAATGCAAGGAATGAATATGCAGGAACTGAGATATTATACGTTTAAAAATCCAATTAAGCCGGAAGGCGAACAGTTATTTTAATGATTAATGATTAATTAGTTGTTGTAGTTAAGTTTGTAAATTTAAATATTTAGAAAGATGTTAATTTCAAGATTTTAATGGATTGGAAATAGGAAAAACTTAAGAGAAAAATGTAGAAAGTAAGAAAAACGGAAGCTAGAAAGTAGGGATGAGATAGAAAGGATATAAAAAAATGTATAAATGTTTTTAAACGAATGAAGCAGTTCCTCAAACGAAGAATTCAAAAACTATTAGATTTTCAAGAAAATTAAAAATTTAATTATTTTAAGCAAGTGTTTATTTCCTTTATTTATAAAAAAAATTTGAATAATATAGATGCAACTTTCATAAGTAAAATTAAAAATATATACAGATGTAATTTAAAACTATAAAATAATTTTAAAAATTATAAAATTTTACATCTTAAATGATAAAAATAGATTTATAAAAAGCATAATTGTAATTTAATTTTACTATTTGATATTTTAAATTATTTTAGGTATATTAAATCTATACTTTCATTATAAAAATGGTAAAGTGAACATCAAAAAAAAGGGATTAGCTACACTATTGCAAGTTAACTTTTCCAAATTAGAGTAACATTTTTTTGAATAGATCCAAACCTAATGAAATTTATGCTTGTCTTTAACTCGCTTTCCATTAAGAAGTTTTTATTCAGAAAATTTCATCCCAAAATGCTTGTAAGTTTTATAAAGCCAAGATTTATTAATATGATTATTAACAAAAGTATTAGAACTTTCTTAAAAGAGCCTTATCTCCTTTAATTACTAAAGATTTGCTTAATTTTATTTTTTAATTATATACTTCTTAACTTAAATAAAGAAACCTTATATTTAAAATCCGCTTAAACATTTATTAAGAAAATAAATATAAAGTAGCAAGCAATTCTTAACTACTGTAACTTAATATCATTCATAACTTCTATCTTCTAATCTGTTTGTTAAATGCCTATAAAATGAACAAGATATAGTTTTAAGCAAACTATATTACTAATATTATTGATTAAGATTATAAATCTATAGCCATTATTCCTAAATAAGTTTACTAGCAATGAATAGATTAGAAATTATTTAAATTTAAGCTTAATTTAATCTATAAAATTTTATTATAGATAGATTACTTTGGCTGTTTATATGTTTATTATGCCTTTGCTTTATCTAAAAGCTTAGATGCTTATGAAAATTGTTTGCATTTAAGATAACAATCAACTTACTATCTTTATAACTTTCTTAATACCTTATTTTTACACAGGACTCTTTACTTTTAAGTGATGAAGCTTATTATAAAATGGTTTAGTGCTGAATAAAAAAACGTTAGACTAAATTATTTGAAAATAACTCCTAGTACAAAACATAAACGTAGCTCCAGACTATATCTATGAATAAGCTCTTAGTTAAAGTTATTATAAAACTCTGCATAGAATCAAAAAGTGTTTTACTTGTCTTTAACGTAATTGTACTAATCTAGTTACCAATAATGAGATGTCATGCATTTAAAACCATTTAATTTATTATTATATTGAAAAACTGAAATAGTCAAAAGTGAAATAAGCATAATTTATAATAATACCATTTTAATTTTCTTATAAAACTAATACTTTTTTACTCCTTCTTTTGAGGAATTGCTTCATTCTATTAAAAACATTAATAAATTTTTTTTAACGCCATTTCTATCTCATCCCTACTCTCTAACTCCTATCTCTTCTTACTTTCTTCACCTATCTCTTGGGTATTTTTCGTTTCCAACTCATTCAAATAGTGAAATTAACATCTTTCTTTATATTTAAATTTGCAAAGTTAATTGTAATAGTTAAATATTCTCAAAAAGCTATATAACAAACCATATAAAATAAGACTCTTATATATCAGATTCTAATCTTTTAAAATAGTGATTTTTCTTATATTAGAATGATATTTATATTTTTATTAAATAATACTTTTCATAAAAATTGGGGAAAATAAAAAGTTTGTCAATTCAAAATTTAAGCATCTCTTCTTTAATGAAAAATAAAGAAGCAGAAAATACATTAATGGAGCATATGTAGATATGCGAAAGCCTTCAATAAAATAAATCATATTCACTACGTTTAATGAGCTCAATGAAATCTTTAGTTCATTATATTTGACAAAAAACTGTAACCAGCAGGAATTAAATAAAATAATTAAAATCCTATAAAATGCTTAGAAGGTCTTTAGATATGAAAACACCACCGTAGCTTAAATTAATGACTTAAAAACATATTTATAGATTTAAAATAAGTAAATCGCTTAATATCAAATAAAAAGATACGAATATCTTTATAAAAATAAGATATAATTAATAACGCAAAGAGGAGGAAAAAGGGAATTTTTTGGATAGAAACTAAAATCAAATTGAAAATAGAAATTATGATATTCAATAAGTATACAAACTTAAGATTTATGTTTAACTACTAATAAACAGTATAAAATATAAATATCATGTGAGTAAATTGATTTTAAATCGGGAGATCATATTATTATCCTCAAAATATTTATAAAAATGACCTTTAAAAGAAAACGAAGATATTCAAATATTATTTGATGAATTAAAACTTTAAATTTAAAATGATAAGACTCATGGAAACCAATTTATTAATGAAATAAAATAACTTTAACTTAGATAAAAAATAATACTTTTAGCAGTAGTTAGAAAAATACTTTTGAATTCAAAAAATATTTTAATAATAAGACTAAATATGAATTATAAGACAAGATAATCTAATTTAAGTTTATTTATAGATTTAGATACTTCAATTAAAATAGTAAAAGTGTAATAAAATGACTACTTTCGCTAAATAAATTTTTAAGACTATAATTTTCAGAATCTCTTGCAATCTTTTCACGGATTAAATTTTAATTATATAAATAACAATATAAAATAAAGGAAAAAAGGAAAAAAGGAAAAAAGGAAAAAAAGGAAAAAAGGAAAAAAGGAAAAAAGAAAAAAGGAAAAAAAGGAAAAAAGGAAAAAAAGGAAAAAAAAGGAAAAAAAAAGGAAAAAAAAAGGAAAAAAAAAGGAAAAAAAGGAAAAAAAGGAAAAAAGGAAAAAAGGAAAAAAGGAAAAAAGGAAAAAAGGAAAAAAGGAAAAAAGGAAAAAAGGAAAAAAATTATTAAGAATTAATAAATAATTATTGGAACTATTATTTACGATTGGAACTAAACTTTGACCCAAGGATTAATAGTGATAAATTAATTTGAATCAAGTTTAAGATTTTGATACCAAATTTATTTTTGATAAAGATCTCAATACTTTAAAAAGAAAAAGGAGCAAGATAAAAATTGGTTTCCTTCAATTAGTGCAAGATTATTAAAAAAAGGGAAAAAAAGTGAAAATTTTATAATTTTTAATTTTTTCTTGAAATTTAAGATAAATATCAAAAAATAAACTAAATCGTATTTAAAGCAATTAAATCAATCTAGTAAAGAAGAAACTAAGGAAAAATTATTATATTAAAATTAAGATTTATTAAATATAGAAAAGATAGATATCAGTTCATAATATGTATATAATTAAGTTTCTAACTAGTCAGTTTAAAATTGATTCAAGTATTGATAGATTAAATGATTCAAAATTGTAAGAAGCTTATAATATCCCAAATCTTTAATAGTCTTAACTGATTAAAAATTATGAATATGAAATTGAACAAAAATTTAATGCTTATTCTTGATTGTCAAAGCATTAGAAATAAAAGTAAGATTCTATGATTCAGTATTTTTAAACCTTTAAAATAAAGCTAAGCTACCTAGACAGTTTAATTCAATGAGTTATATGAAAAAAAAACAACATCATAGTCACATACTATATTTCAAGCATCTCTCAATAAAATATTTTTTCTCTTCTACTTCTTTCAAATCTTACCTTAAACACCCTTAAACCTCGTTTCTATTTACCATTAATTTTCTCACTTCATCAAGAAATGATAAACTTCCATCTCTTTCTACTAATTAGATTATACTAACACAAAATGGGAAGAGAAATCGAAAAGAAACATAATGTAATTAAGGAATGCACAGTCCAATGCAACATATTGTTTGACTGTAAAACACCGATATTGAATAGATAATATTGAAATACAACTTTAAAAGTGAAAAGTTCAGTAATGCGTGAAGTATAACATTCATAAAAATAGAATCTATTACTATCATTAAAATAGATTTATTACACTATCTTGTAAAATAAATCATACACTTGTGATGTTAATTCATTAGCAATTAAAATAGATAGAAAACTATTATAAGAATATGATACATTTACTTAATTCATAACGTATGTTATAGAAACCAAATAAATTAATCTCCAAACTTACTCCACTTTAAAACTTAAAATGGATAAAAGGTACTTTGTATTTATGAATTAGAATCAAAGGAGAAGATAAGTTAAATTACATAAAAATTAGTATATTATAATATTAATTCCAATACAAATAACTAATTAAGTACTTAAAAATGCATAAATTATAAATATATTACATAAAATAATGCTTAAGAAATAGCAAGCCTTTCAACAAAACCTAATAACTCCTAGTAGAATGTGGCCAAAAAATTTATACCCTTCGATGGAGAATTAAGAATAGCAAAGGCTATTAGAATGATTTAGTAATCTCTATGGAAATTTTAAAATCTGAAAAATCAACTTTACGATAGGAATTAGTTTTAAACTGTCCCTGTTGCAAATTTAAGGAAAATTTTCATAAGCAAAGTATATCATAAAGGAAATTTATAAATCCAGAAACTCTAAGCCAGCAACTTAATACTTCAACGACCCAATGAATATAGAGTAATAACCTCCAATATAACTTAAATAATGGAAGGATGTCTCTTTTTAGTTAGGATATTAAGAAATAAAGGAATTAAATTCTTATCATAGTAGCTGTATAGGATTTAGATTAATTACTTGGTAAGGCGAAGGGAAAATTATTTAATTAAGTTCAGAAGTTTTAAGTAACGTTTATAATACTAGAGTAAGATCAGGCATTAAGAATTTTTAGGTTTATTGAGATGTAAGGAAACTAAAGTAAAACAAAGAATTATGCTTAGATAAACCTTAGCTGATTACATATGAAAGTAATAACTTAAAGAAGTTTCAGAGACATACAAGTCTACAATATATAAAAATAGACTTGCTTTATAGTAATTTATGGATATTGCTTTACTTAAAAAGCTTTTCATTAGCTCTAAAAAATTTTTAGGATTATAAAGATAGATTTTAACCTAAACCTCCTTAAGATATTAAAACTGTAGAAAATATTTTGACTGAAGAGATTCCTTATCATAAAAAGATGATATGATGGTATTGTAAACGGCCGGAGCATAAAATAAAAATTCGTTATCAATTTTAATAAAAATAAAAGAGAATAATAGGAATATTATGCTAACATTTTTTTTAAATATACTGAACAAATGAAGGCTTACTTTATAGAAAAAACTCAAAAAAAACAAAGAAGCTTTCTATGACTAACAAACAGTTAATGAAGTCAATAGAAAATGATAGAGATTTTGCCTATCGGAAAAAAATCTTTAAATCATGAGACTCATGACAAGGAAGAGGAAGTAAGTATGAGATAAACGCTTTTACTTATCATTAAACTTTTTTATTCGTGAAAAGCCAAATAAAGGTTACGCCACATTAATCTAAATTGTTATGCTATATTATATTATAATACTTGCTTTTTTTACATCAATAAGATTTAACAGCATCAAGACTTTTTCTTATATAATTAAAAATATAGAACTTATTATAAAAACTGCGATGAAACTCAAAGAGATGGTGGAATCTGCTTCTTATTTAAAAAAATTTTGATTCGATGTAAATAAAGATATATTTAAAAGAATAAAATGATTAGTCTCTAATAGTAAAAATAGGCAATTTTCATTTTATAACATGCTATATTCCAAATGGCGAAAAACCTATAATAATTAAGAATAATCATATTAAAACTTAGATCTTTTTCTTAATGTAGTAGGAAACTATCCTATTAATGGGAGTTTCCAATGCTCTTTTATAAGATTATGGAAGTAACAATAGATACGACTTATAAGATAATGCCTTTAAATATTAATTTTCATTGAAGTATATAATTTTCAAATAATAAACGATTTAAGCTTTAATAATTTAGATGTAAATTTCAAGACTTATTAGATTTGGAATTTAGCTATACAAAAAGTAAATAACACTAAATTTGAAGGATTCTTAAATAATTTTGAATTAATAAAGAAGAAATTTTGGAAGTTTAATATAAAGAGCTGCGCACCATTGAGGTTCTACGCACTCTATAATCCAAGTTCTTTTTATGATTATATTCTACTAATTTTAAATAAAAAGGCTCATTAAATAGAGGGTAAAGTTCGCTAAAAAACTAAACAAAACTGACTATCTTGAAGGATATTATAATTAGGAGAACATAGACTAATAAAATTCTCTCATTGAAATATACTCCCTAGAAACGGAAAGTAAAAAGATGTAATAGTCATTACTTGATCTGAATTAACGGATTGAATCTTTGATTTTTACTGTGCAATAATTATAAAGTGAAAATCAATTATTTAAAACGAATTAAGTAGCAAAGCCTCAAACTCTCAACTTAGCAAAGAGCTGGAAAAAACGGAGTTTAAACTAAAATAAAATAATAGGGAAAATAATTAGTAATAACTTCTTTTCCTTCATAATAATCCTATATTTGTGGAATAGCAAAATTCCAAATTTTTTTCTAATCGGAAAAAAAAATTTAAATGCGAAAAAATTTGGAAAATCAGGGCACGATACAAAAAACTGTAATTCAAGATGTTTCTACTGCTTTAAAATATGACATTTATATAAAAACTGCAGACAATTCCAATTTAAATAAAAATTAGAAAATTTGGAACAAACTGAATAAACTTTACTGCCCTGCAAATGGAAAAATATTTAGAAGAAATTGTACAATGGAGATCAGCTTCTGATAGATATTACTAATGCATAAGAGAGAAGAACCAGACTAATATTCGGCAAAGACTGAGATTTGAATAAGATTCCAATCGTAAAGAAGGGCTAAATCGCTACCGGAAGGTATGTAATAGAAGAAATTGATCCTAACGAAGAAATTCAAGAATATGGGGATAACTACCAATAATTTTTTAATCAACCGTGATCAGCCTATTGAAGGCAGTTATCACGTTAATTGACTTATCTTATATAATTTTTATGCTTCTAAATAAGAACAAATAGTTTATATTAAAACTATAGTTTAGATTGGAAAAGTAAGCTTGAAATTTATCTAATTAGCATTAGAAAAAACTAGAAAATTTAATAAATATAAATATAATTATAATTATTGAAAATACAAGATAAGACAAACCAAAAAAGATATAGAAAAAATGAACTAATCATTTCAAAATGTTTTTATAGACAAGAAAATTCTTAAATCCATGAAAACGCAAAATGTATTTGGATTCTGAATTTTTTTTATTTATAAACAACTGGGAAGACAATGTTTTTATTAAAAATAATAAAATTGATGAAGAAGAATCGAAGAACTGTAACTTAAAAATTGAAAATATTTTAAAAAATTTTGATTTTCTAGAAAAATATAAAACTACTTATAAGTAAGAATTTAGTTTTATAAACTCAATAGAAACTAAAAAAATCATCAGGAAATTGGCAAATAATAAAGAGCATGAAGCGGATGTTATCAAAACTGAGCTCATCAAATATGCTAATAATAATTTAATAAAATACTTTAGATATTTATGAATAATCTTAAAAAAACACAAAATTCCAAATTAACTCTAACAATTTAGAATTCTTCTAATTGTAAAATAGGATCAGAGATTAATTGATAGAACTGGAGATAAATCACACTTATAAATGTTATCCCCAAATTATTTGATAAAATAATTACTTTAAAAAATTATTAATACATTAGAAAGAAAACTCATACATCTTGTAACAAGGATTTTTAATAATAATAATGAAATTAAAATGTTCAACTGTGCCAATCTGGACACCGTTTAAAATAAGTTGTTTTATCAGCAACACTTCTCATCATTTTTGATCTAATGAAATTATCTTCACTAAGGTCTTCTCAGTTTCTTTGATTTTTTGTTCTTAATATTTCAAAAGGTACTTCACATCATTTTCTTCTGTAAATATCTCCATGCTAGTTGCAATAGAGCCTCTAGTATTTTTCTTATTTTTTACGCCAAAATTTATTCTTGAAATTCTAAAATTTTTAGCAATTCTTGTACAAATGTCACTTACTCTTACAGTAGCAGCATTTCTTCCTTACTTATCTGATTGGTTTTCGATTTATAACCTCTTTTTATTCTATCTCCATCTAATTTATCTAATTAATTATGTTTGTACTAATATTCTTTTGCTTAATAAACTCCAACTCATGTTTTTATACGATATTTCCAAGCCTTGCTGTTTCTTATCTATGTTCAGTTTAAATGTTCCAATATGCTTGGAGTTCTCTTTCTTAGTTAATAATTCTAATCTCTAAGTTATCTTATTAAAGCGATAATAAGTTTTTTAGTTCTTAATTTTCTTACTTAAGCACTTTTATCTCTTCCTAGAGATTGGATATTTCAAATACTAACTGTTAAATATTGATTTCCTTTTTAATTATCTTTGATGGAAGTTATTTTCCTGTTATTATATTAGATTCCTTTCTTTTTATTACTTTAGGAGGTGTTTATTATAGTTATTAGGTTCTTTATTAGTTTTGTAAGTGGGGAGAAGAAGACTCTTGATACTTTTTTTATGCCTGCTTTTTCTCTAGAGCTTTTTTCTCTTCTTTGCTCAAGAAAAAGCCGGGAACAAGATTTTAAGACTCCATTTAATTTTTTTTATTACAAGGATTTTTAAAGAAGAGAAAAACAATGCATCAAATTTGATTTTATAATCAATTATTTACTTACACATAAGTATTGGAAGAGAAAAACATCTTTTTATCTCTCTTGAAGCTTTCGATAAAATTTTCGATTCTATTATCAGGATTCCACTTGGACACTTACTTAACTATAAGTTACCGCTTACTCTGATAAATTGTCTCAATAATTTTATTCTCATCCTAACATACAACAACTATTTTTAGACGTAAAATTATCGAGAAATTTGATTGTAACAATAAAGCTTTTCAAGGAAATTCACATGGTCCCGTTCTTGCCATAACCATAAAGACATTGTTATCAGAAATTTGGAAACTAATTGGAAGTAACTTTTGTTTAAATTTTGTAGAAGTTTAATTGCTTCTAAAATTAAGGTAGATGACTTAACATTACCGTCTGATGAAGATAATAAGAATTTATTAAATTGGTCAACATGTGAAGTATTTAGATATTTTAAATTGAGTATTAACGCTGAAAATGTGAATATATCTGCTTTAGAAGTAAGAACCTAAAACACAAAAATTTAGACTTAAAAAATAATTAAGTAATATTTGAAATAAAGACCCTATTGGATAAAAAACTCTGAAATTTGCATTTACGGGGAATAAGACACATATTAACATTATTCTTAATGTGAAACTCTGCAAGATTTAGTCGAAGAGATTAAAAACTTCAGGAATTATGATTTACTTAAATTTTTAACCTACAACCAAAATTAAAAAAGTCTTCTTCCCTACTCGAAGACAACTTTAAAAAATTGATTTAAAAATTATCGTTTTCAATTGAAGTTTCTTCGTAGAAGAATTTAATTTTAGAGCAAAATGATGAAAAAATGAAATAGCTATTGGAGCAATTTGGTAAGGAACAGGTGAAAAGAAAATGTTTAAAAAAATAGAACCAAGATTATTGAGATGGAAATTACAATACAATTTTAATACTATATGAAATATAATAAAAACATATTAAATAAGAATTAAATTTTAGTTATAAATTAAAAATAAATGTACTTTTTGATATTTAAAATAAATAAGATAGAAATTTGAGGAAACATCAAATTTAATAAAATTATTTAAAACAAAAAAAATCTAAAGCTTTAGTCAATTTATTAGTTTATACTATTTAGAAATTCTTTTTCGTAGCGAAAATAAATGTTTAATAAATAAGACTATTTAAGTGAAAAATATAATAAGAATTAAATTAAAAATAGAAATAAATATAAAAATATTATTTTTATAATATATTGATTAAAAAGATGGACCAAATAAGATAAATAGACTAATTTCTAGTTTTTATAATAAAAACAATAGGTAAAATATCTAAAAGCAAAAAATGATTTGCTAAGAAAAAAGTTTACAATCATTAATTAAAGGAAACAAAGCAAAAATAATCTTACTTGATAATAATTTAATTAATTAGACATAAACATAGTTAGTCCTTTGGCTTCAAAGAATAAATTTAATTTTTAAGTTAATGATTATTTATTTTATTTGATAAGTTTTATATCAACTGAAAAAAATTTTATTTCAATCATAGAAACAGAAAATGCTTACAAGTATATTAGTTGCATAATAAACAAATTAAAGTATAAAGAGTTTTTTATTTTAATTATTTAATATTTTTATTCAAACTTTTGAAATTATAATTAATTTAAAGCATCAATTAAGATAATTCGAAAATAAATGTTTAGTCTTATTAAAATTTATATCTATACTGAATATATTATAGTCAAATTTTATCTTTTTTACTCTTGCTAAGATGATAGTGTATCAAATTTTTTACTTAAACTATGAAAATTACATTCACATTTTGTTAGTAATATTTCTAGAGACTTTATAAATATTGATTAGTATTATAAACTTAAAAATCTCTCTTTTAAAGATTTAATATAGTTAAACTATTATATATTTAATTATTCATAGTTAATTAAATATAATTATGAATGAGATATATTTCTAATTAGTTTAGAATTAATTTCATTTATTTGACGTTAATTTATTTATAAAATTGAGACTTTTATACCTCAGTTAAAGGTATTATTTATAATTAATCCAATGTATCAAGTATTTTTACCATTAAATGTGAACTTACAAAAATCTTTCCTTTTTTCTAATTCTGAAATTTCAATTATTGCGATAGTTATGAAGTATTATTTAAATTAATTACCAAACAAATAATTAAAAAAATAATAAAAATGGAAGCAAACTGCTGAAAAAATCTAAATTGTATTAAAAAAAGTTTAGATAGCGAATGATTTAATTAAAGCATTCATAAATAACAATATATTTAGATTTATTAGCAGTAATTTAAATAAACATTATCAATATACTTTATAGGAAGCAAGTAGCAATTTTTAATCTATTTTATATCTTTATTAAATTATTTTGGATTAATAAAATTTTGAATGGATTTAATTTGAAAAAATAAAGAATATAAAAAAATTTAATTAAATTCTTCAAATCATAAACAACTAAAAATATATATACAAAATATCAAAAAAATTTTGTTAAAATTGATTGAAATAAAATTTATTTATAAGAATAAAAAAATTGTATAATTAAAATAAGAAAATAAATGACTTACTAAAATTAAAAAATTATATAATTTATATTAATTCAAATACAGAAATTCACATTAGAAGCATAGTTTTCGTAAAAAATATGTAATTTAATTTATAAATCTTAAGTATGAAATAAATAAGATTTTTATTTAGTAAATTAAAGCTGGTTAAATTAACTATTTTTTCTATTTTATTCTAAAAATGGTACAAAAAGTTAGTTTTTAAGAACAGTTTTATAAATTGAAATTACAAGGAATTAGTTTCTTTAGCTTTTAATTAATTTAATATAATATTTTTTACTTTTTTAATTATATAAAGATTATTAATCTCTTTTTATTTTCTGCCTTTTAATTAATTGAAAAATAAATAAATAGATTTAAATTTTATAATTATTTAATTTTATAGTTCCTATAATAATTTAATTTCCTGATAATAAATTTCTTATTAAATATATTTATATTTATTTATCTATTTAACTATTACCATTATATATATTTCAATTTTATTAGACTAATAAAATTTAAATTTTTTTATTCAACAAATTCTCTATATATTTTTCATTATGTAAGCACATGGTAAAAATAAATTAATATTTCTTTTCATTAATTTCTATTCTTTTAACTTAAAAAAATTTTTCCAATAAAAGGAATCTAAAGCCAAACTGAAGAAGAGCATTAATGTTCCTTGATGTTTAAAATAAATTTTTGGAACATCCAATTTTGGCGAGATTATGAACTCGGGCTTCTCCAAGCTTTCTTTCCTTTTAGTTGGGTTGAGACGCTATTTTATATTTCTAAATATTAAGGAACGAATCTATTTGACATACTTAGTTCTCGATTCTGGTTGCATCCTGTTGATTTTTCTCTTCCAGTTTTTCTGTGAGCTTCTGTTAAGATATTTTAGCTTTTAAACTTCTTCTGAAGGTTAGCATTCATGAACTTCTAATCTTCTAATTTAATCAAAGAAAATTTAAAAAAGAGTGAAAATTTTTATTTTATATTAAAATTTAATGTCTTCAGATCAGTTAATTGCTTATATGAAGCTTCCTATCATCAAAATTTTAATAATTCTTAGCCTAATCAGTCAGAATCAATTTAGTATATTTAATTTTTTGCTAATAATTAATCAGATAAAATAATAACATTTATAGGATTTATTTTTGTGCTATCTAATTATATGATATCTATTTATTATTTTTACTGATAATATAGTATAATAGCTTAAATAAATTTTATATAATAAATTGTTCACTCAACCTATCATTAAAGTGATCTCTATTTAAAAAAATCAAAATTATACTTAAATTGGTAAATTTAGTCAATTTATTTTAGAAACTCTTTAATAACAAAATATTTCCAACAAATATTAAAATGCTAATTTCTAATAGAATTATAGTATTTAAAATAGAGAATGTTAGCTTATTTAGTTTACTAATAGTTAATAATATTCTCAGAGTTGATAATTCTCTAGTTCTTAATTCTATTATCTTTATAATACAATCATCACTTTGTAATTTTATTAAAGACTAAAAACGAAATGTATTACAATCAAAATTTTATCAGATAAGTAGATTCTTGCTTTGATAGAAAAACTTTTCTGATAATAACTTAGAAGAAAAGAAGAAAAGAATAAAAGTTTAAATGATGCTGGAATTTAATAAAAAATACTAGAAAACTAAATAAAGAAATAAAATTAGATTAATAACTTAAAATGATACTATCAAAGTAAATCTTTTTATTAAAAAAGTTATACCTTTAATATGCTTTATAACTAATTCCAAAATTTATTATATTATTTTAATAGATTTAAGTTTCTATGATATTTTATTTAAAGTTATTAAGTAAAAAATAAATAAAAATTAATTAATTATAGAAAAATTATAGAATCAATGCTATAAAAAGATATTAGAAATTTTTAACTAATGAATATAATTAAGTGTTACCTTATTTCTAATAAACAGGGAATTAATTTAGATATTAAAATATTAAAGTTACAATTTATGTAAAATTAATATAAAAGTAATAAAATTTGAAAAAGAGGAAGAAAGATATTTCAGCTAAAAATGTAGCATTGTTTATAGTTTATGGAAGATCTTAGTCAAGCTATATTTCTCGAATCTCAGACAAAATCCGATTAAATATCCTAAAGCAAATTTATTAGAATGCAATTTGAGTACCAAAAATATGACTCGAAAATTAAAATCTTTTGAAAGAATTCAAAAATTTTATAATGAAATATCTTGCCTGATCACTAGTAGGATAAAACTCCAAAAAAAAGTAATATGGATATTGAACTTAAACTATAACTTGCAATAAAAACTGAAGAGAATTAAGATATGCTGGTACAGCAAGAAAATTGGATACTTAGTAAGAAATCGCGATTTATTAATAAAAAGTATAGTTTCAAGAAATCAAAGTAGATTAATCTCTATGCAAAATTTATTGTGCGACTGATAGTAAACTTTATAGAAGAAAGCAATTTCAAAGCATGGAATTACTATAAATAGTGAAAGACACAAACGAAAAGCACAAAAATTAAAACTTGGAGATTTGTCGGGCCAGAAAAAAGAAATATAAGAAGAAGAAAATATAAATTTTTTTTCAATGCAACTTACAAAAATGAATAATTCCTGATAAGAAAAAATAAGAAAGATATTTAAAAAATATTTAATAAGATTACTAGTAAAAGACAAAAACTAAATTAGATTTTGCGTAAAAATATTAAATTAATAAGTTAAATTTATTAAATCTAAAAAAAGTAATTTTAAATAATTAAAAAAAAGTATAGAAAATCTGCAATTAATATTTTATTGGACTCTATTTTATTAGGTAATGTGATATAAGTTATATATAAAATATTATCAAAAATTAAAAAATTGTTCCAACTTAAAAAATAAAAATCCTATTAAATTGTGAAAGAAACAATGATTTATTTATAAATATAAAAAATAAAAAGTTAATAGTTTAAAATGTAAAAATTAAATCTTAATCTTTTTATTTTAAATTATCAGGTTAGATTATGTTAGTTTAATATAATTAATTTTGTGCATTTATATTCTTGATTGAAATTGAATAAAAATTTTCTAAGTAGTTAAGATAGAATGATACTCTAGCAGAATTAATATGTAAGAGGAACTTTTTATTTAATTATTTAGGAACTTTTTATCTCCTATGCTTGATTCTATATAATAAATTAGTCATTAATATTATTCAAATCAAAAAAGTTTTTTCTATAGCAAAGTTAATTGCTTAGATTAAAAAAAATGAAAAATGCTATTAAACTTTTAAATTAAAAATTAATAAAATTTAAGAAATATAAGAATATTTAGTTCAATATTGAAGAAAAAACTTAAGATTTCATTATTTTTGATTTTTGGAAAATTTGAAAAGATAAAAATATATAATAAGCTTTGTTGCAAAATCTTAATTATTCAATTAGTAAAATTTATTACTGATCTACAACTAGTATAATTTATATAGCTATCCTAGTTTATTTTTATATTTATTAAGCTTTTGCGAATTATTATTATTATAAACTAAATGTAAAATATTATTTATCTTTCTCTGTGATTTTAACCAGGTACCGGCTGCCATTTTCTCAACAAGGATGGATACCGGGACCTTCTTAATTAAGCGGAAGATTATTACTATTTGTTATTAGCTTATCCAGCAAGCTTTATTCTCTTATAGGTTCCTGAAGATTTAATCCATATCTTTTTAATCTAGATTCATGTTTCTTTTTGCTAGATTTAATTCAGTTTTCTTCGGGTAATTCACTTCTTAATAAATAAAATATTGATTTACAGCATAAGCATTGCTTGATTTCTTATCTTTGTTTTTTTTAAATATCTTTTTTTGTATTTTTTCTATTCATTTATCTAAATTCTGATCTTAAATTTATAAATTTGGGATTTCTAATTTTTTATCTAAGTTTAGAATTTTTTTCCACTGATCTATCAATGGTAATGATTAATTATCTTAATTGTTATTTTTCATTTACTAATTGATTATATATGAGTTATTATCTTTAAATCGTTAATTCATTATTCTGCAAATCAATATTTTTCATTATTCCTCTTATTTACAAATTTGACTATAATTAGTTTCTTCGGTATTCTAAATTTTAGACTTCATTTGTTCTATTTAGTTTTAAAATCTTTATTGATGACCATTTTTATATTCTTCTATTTGTTCTTTTCCAACTTTCACTTTACTTTAAGAAGTAGAGATAGATTAAGATGTAATCATCTATTTTATTTTTCTTTAGCCGCCTTCCTCTTGACTCTTCTATTTTATTTTCTAGAAAGGTTAATCAACTATTCCGTTTTTTACTAGCAATTTTCCATTTTTTGCTTATACATAATTAAAAAAGCAAAAAAGACTATATATGCCATAATACTAAATCATTTCGAATTATTGAAATAAAAAAATAATTTATTTAAGATAGTCATTTTTATTTATTATTAAGAATAGTAATTTTAATATTAGAAAAAAGACATTAATCAGTATTTTTAAATTTTAATGCTTAAAACCAAACATCTTTAAAGAAAAATATTTTCAATCAATAAATAATTTTCTTTTAAAATGGAATTCCTTTATAACTACAACCTTTTTAAGTTTCTTATGAAAATTAAAATCATTTTAAATATATTTATTAATTTCGTTTTTTCCGTATGCAAATTTTGCTCTACTATTAATGAAGCCTCATAATATAGATATTTAAAATTTTACATATAACTAGATCCGTTTATGTGACAAGAAATTTTATAATATTTTTGAATACTATTATTATATCAACATCTCTCAGTAAAATATGAAAGCCATAAAAAGCATAGAAATATTTAAATATTACAATTTTTAGTTTTAGAAAATTTATGATTCAATTTTTTTAAGTTTTAAAAGTACTATTATAATATTAGAAATTCTATATATTTTTTAAATAAAAAATATTGATCTATTTAACGTTAATTTAAATTTAACTATCCTAAAAATTGTTACATTTTTTATTTTAACTCTTTATTATATTTAAGTGATTTTAAATATCATTTATTTATAAAATATTTATCACAAATATTTTAAGTTTTTTTGATATAATTTTATAATTTTATAATTTTTTAATTATATTTTAATTATTTTTTCAATATTTAATTAACTACTGCTAATTTGCTAAATTTTTATTACCATATTAAAAAAATAATTTATTTTGAATTTTAAATTAATTGCTTTTATTTAGCTAATTTTAGTATTTACGAAATTAATCATTTTTAAATATTTTTATATCAAAATTTAATATTAAAGCTTCTTCGAATTATTAAAAAAATAATTATTAATTTTATTATTTATCTAGATTTATTTTTTGACATGATAAAAATAAATTCATTTTAATAAAACTGTTTAAATAATATTAAAACGTTTTTTCTTGTTGAATGAAGTAATTGTTTTCTTTTACTCATCTTTAATAATAAAAATAATAGATTTATGTTTTTCTTTATTGGAGAAATTTAGCCTCATCTATATAAATCCATTAATACTGTTTAATAATAAAATTCAGGAATTTCATTTTTTCGAGATTGACAACTCGGGCTTATTAGTTTTTCCTTTTCCCATCCTTCTTGCTTCTTTATGCTCTATTTCTGTTGATTAAGTCTTTCCTCTTGTATATTGTTCAGCTGAACTAAAGAGCATTTACCTCATTATTTCGTCTTATCAAATCAAGAAAAGCTTGCTTTTTTCATTTCGCGAGTTTAAAGAAAGTGATAAATTTAAGTAAAAAGGTAGAAGTTAGTAAAAAGTGCAATTAATAGTGTTTGGAAAAGAGTAAATTGAGAGCAATTTTTCTGTTTTTTTATTTTGCGAAAAAGTGTGAATTATGAAGAGAAAAGCGCTTTTAATTCAAATAGTAATCTTTTCAATAAGTTCTCTGTTTCTGTTTAAACTTCTATTATTTTTTATAAAAATGATATTAACTTCTGTTTGTATTTATTCTTGATTGATTTAACTAATTTCTACTGTTGGTTAAAGACTGTTTCTTGCTCTATTTCCTTTCCTATCCATCTTTAAAAATTTATTTTATAATTTAACTTTTTATTTACTATTAGTAAATATTTCTAGACATATAAACTTAATTTTATTCTCACATAATATTTTTTGTTTTTAAATAACATATTAAATTTAAAATTTCTATTAATTCATACTTGCAAATAATAGTTATTCATTATTTTTAACTGATAATATTTATTGCATTTTCAATCTATTCCAGATATATTATTTATTTAAGAATTTTACTATATTTGATATAAGTTCAATCAATTATTATTTTTAAATTTAGAGCATAAAATAAATTCTAATATCTACTTGATACTATCAAATCCCTTTTATCAATTATAAAATATTTTTCCGATTTGAAATTAATGAATTATAAAACGCTATCTCTTCTTATAAATTGCAATAATATATTTTAGTATTTATTGTTTATTATATGTTTTTATATATTAAATAAGCTGAATTTTTGAATAATTTATAAATATAAAGAAATGTTATTAAATGCTTTATTAATTAAATATTTTTTTAACAGATTAAATATATTAAAAAAATTGGTCAATTAAAGTATGATTATCATTTTAGTCTTTAAATGTTTGAAATTTAGTATTTTTTTATTGTTTTTATAATATAATCTATTATTATATCTTATACCTTTATTATAGTTATAATATTCTAAAGCTTTTTATTTTTTTGTTTTTAACAAAGTTTCTCAAGAATAACAAAGTAATGAGAGTTATTAAATTTAATTTTATAAGTTAGCATTCTTTTTTAGATTTTAATATTACTTATTCGAGAACTCCACTAGGAAAATAATAAGCTGATGGAGTAGATAAAATGGATTTTAAGATATGCGAATGAATAATTAGGAAAGAGAAATCGCTTATGAAACTACAAGCGAGAGTAGTTCAGCCAGACAAATACTAAGTTTAGAAGATGCAAGAAAAAGTTGTTTAGATGGAAAAATTCCTCCAAAGTTAAAAAGCTAATAAAGTCAACAAAACCTAAGAGAAAACATTATGGAAATTGAAGAACAATAGCCACAGAAAATTTAGACATGAGGAAAAAGAAAAAAATGTTATTACTGCAATAACGAAAGATATTTGCATAAGAAATATTTTAAATTCCAAAATTATAAAAATACTGAATCTAAAAAAAGAGAAAACTTTATTATAGCAAAAATGAAGATATTTACGAAAGGATATGGACCTAAGAGTACAAGAAGCAAGAAATAACTGGATCAAAGAGAAGAATATAGCAAAACATCTACAAACAAAAAGCAACAAACTATCAAACTTATTTTAAATGGCAATAATATACTGCTGTTAAACAATTATAAATAAATAATAATATTTCTTATTCAAATGGTCTTTTGTTTCTTTTATTTTTAATTTTTTATAGAAAATATAATTTTTGTGTTAAAAATCTTCTTTTTAATTATTTTTGTTTAATTCTATAACAAATTCAAACTTTTTTATTCTTTAGAAGCAAAATAAATTTTTAATAGTTACCTTTCGTTATTCAATACTATACTTTATTAGTATTTTTATGCTTAGAAAAAATAGTTGTAAAAACTAATTTAATAAAAATTAATATATTACCACAAAAATATATAATTATTTCCACTTGAACTTATAGTAAATTTACATCACTGAAATTTTTTTAAATAATGTAGAATTTAAAAATTCATAGTAATTTTAAACTTTTATTTTTCAACTTAATTTGAATTCTATTTGTGTCCTATTTATTCGTAGAATAAGCTGATTTTTTATGTCTTTGTTTATATTTTAATCAAATTATTTTATCTCATTAGGTAATTTTGAGACTCTTACCGTGTAACTTCACATTTTATTTCTATTATTGAATAGAACTTAATTTCTAGTTGTTTAAAATAGATTTTCTCTATATTTTAGCTTATAAAAGTTAGAAAAATGTTTAAGACGTCATCTAGCTTCGTTGTATTTTACTCATAACTTTTATTTTAATTAAGATGTTAAGAGATTGTTTTTAGAATAATTTTCTTAGATTAATAATTTTACTATTATTATGACATATTAGATTCTTCTAGATTAATATTAAAATATTATTTATTTGTAAATTTCTTCATTAATTCTTAGCTTGAAAAATAATACATAGTTTCCTTTAAAATCAAATTTATAGTTGCTTAGGAATTCCAATCTTTTAATATTTCAAAAATCTTAGTTAATAATTCAGTTTTAATTTTTTAAAGATTTTACTATCCTGAATCATTTTTAAAGTTAATTCAGAAGTTATTTAATATCAATTATTGATTATAAATTTGCTATTTGTTTATCGAAAAATGTGATTAGTTAAGATAGGATTATCCCTTCTTTCAGTTAGCAACCATCTTTAATGGCTTAACTAGGTAGATTGGAGTAAACTGAATTCTAGGGAAATAAAAACTCAATTTTTAGTAATAATTTACCTTAATTTTTAATTAATGAACTTCTAATCTTTGTAGACTCTTTACTTTACCTAAAGCGGAATATGGAGGAGAGATAGTACCTTGAACTGTTTAAAAAGGTATTACTTCAATGTTAAATAAAATTGATTCAAGTATGAGATTCATATCAAGAAAAGCTTTCTAAACAGAATCAAGATCTTTTAATGAATCATGCTATGTAGATTTAAACTGACTTCACTTTAAGCATATTATGGCTCTAAGGTTTTTCAAATTCTTTTACAAAATCAGAAAAGAAAGTTTGGAACAAAATAATTAGACAATAGGAATAATATTTTAAAATAACTGAAATGAAGGTTACTAATACTATAATGACGTGTGTAAGATGGCTAAGTTCTATAATATTGATTTAAGGGATGAAAACATAAACAGAAATTTAAATATATTTAGTACACATGTTAAAAACTAAATAAAAGCTAGATTTTATAGAGATTCAATTTAAAGAATCAACAGAATGAATACAGCTAATATTTTTGCTAAATAATTTCGAAATTTGTCTTAGTTTCCAGAAATAACATATACAAAGCTTAATAAGCATTACGTAAGAGAAATTAATAGCATTTATAAAATGAGAACCCATTCTTACAATTTTCGGAAGGAATTATAAGATCGTCGTTATCCTATTGATAATCTTTATTGTAAATGTGGAGAATATGACACTTTTGATCATATAATGATATGTATATATTATAAACACTTAAGGAACTGATTTTTATAACAGGTTGGGAATCTTGATATTAGGAAATTAATAATTTACGATTAGATATATATTAATTAATTTCCTAGAAAGTAATTAGATTATTTAGATCTTTAGATTAAAATTTTTCACAGAAAACTTCTATCTTTCAGAGTGCAATTCTTGGATGTAATAGATGGGATTGGAAGATCAGAATTCAAGTTGAACAAATTGAAGAAGAGAGAATGATGATTTGTTTTTTAAAGACTTTTAAAATGTCTTTGATTGAAAGAATTAATTCTTACAATTAAAGATGTCCATAAACGCTTATAGTTAAAATTAATTAATAAACTTCTAATCTATCTAATCAATAAATTTTATTACTTTACCAATTATTTTTGGTTAGAACTTCAAATATTAAAATAATAAATTGCGTTTTTATGAACTTATTTCTTAACTAAAGATTATTTTCTAATCGAATAAAGTTTAAAAATATTTAAGATTAGAAAAAATAGCAAACATTTTTCTTATAAGCTATAATTATAAATAATATAAATACAACACTTTTCAAATTACTTGGGTCATTTTATCTTATCATCTTCAAATTTACATTTCTTAGGTAATAATACCTAAATATTTATTATTTTTATTTTTGTTCTAACTTTTTTAGCATAACTTTTTCAAAATTTAAATATTAACTATTTTGGTAAAAGTTAAATTAAATTCGTATAATTCTATTATTCTTAATTAAAAAATTAATTTAATTTTTATTTTTAATTTTATTAAGCATATTGAATTTAACTTTTTTAAATAATTTAAAAATATCTTTTCTTTAAACTTATAAATTTTCTATTTCCTAAACTTTTTATTTCTTTTATACTATATATAATTTATAATATAACAAACTTGTAAAAATTTTTCTAATCCTAATATTTAACATCAAGAAATGCTTTTTTAGAAATAAATTATTTAAATAACATTTTTTTTCATTTTTGATATTTCTTAATTTAAGATTTAATGACTATTTTTATTTTTATACTTATTAATTAAAAATTTGTAAATTATGTATCAGAAAATAATACAAAAATTTTATTTTTACTAACTATCTTAATTATTTTTATAAAATGTAAATCATTATTTAAAAGATGAACATCTGTAAATCAGAATAGAGTTTATATTTATAGATTTTTACTAAAATAAACTAATATTTTAAAATATTTTACTCTATTGCCTTTTTTTACTTAAGCTAATTCCATTATAAAATTTCTAATAATATGCTAAATCTTTAGCTAATTTTTAATTTTTATATTTTATACATCAATTTTTTGAAGATTTTCTTCATCTATATTTACATGAAATATCTATGATTTTAATATAAAACCTTTTTGAGAACAAAAAAATGGAACTATTCTAACTAAAATTATATACAGCCGGTAGTTATCATTTTAATCAATTCAATCGTGTTTTTCATATCTTGTTCTTAGTTCATTTTAAACTAAAAATTGCCTTACTAATTTATAAAAGAGCGTACTGTTTTATAATTTTTTCCTTTTCATATTTGATAAAATTTTAATATTAAGTAACACAAAAATTAGTCAATGAATCTGTTATTTACGATAAGAAAATTAATATTTATTTCAACAGCAACAAATAAAAAAAATTAGAATTAAATAAATTATTTTATAGAAATGTATTGATATTTAAATGAAATTAAAAAGTTATAGAGAACAGATAAGTTTTAGAGTAATTAAAAATGTTATGCATTAGAATATTAATAATGAAAATTAAAATAAAATCAGAAAAACAAATATTTATTATATAAAGAAAATTAAATATTTCATAAGTATTTTATTTTAAGATTCATGACTTTTAATTAAATTAGGAGACTGATAAAATAGGAGCTTGCTGAACATTTTGGGAAATTTCCTCACTGCAAAGTGTTTTTCATAAAAGAAAGATACATTTAATGAAGAAAGGTGTTTTGAAAGAAGGAAAAGTGGGTAATGTTTTGGTTTTTTTAGTGATTGAAAAGGTGTAAAAATGGAAGAGAAAAGTGAGTTATTGTTGATAACTTTATATTTGAAAAAGTATTGAGTAAGAAAAAATAATGTGTGAAAGTTCGAATTTGATGTAGATTTGGATAGGTCTGATTCAACGTAAAAGGGTCCGTTAATAGATTGAAGAATATTTATGAACAAAAAGAACAAGAATGTTTAAACTTAATTAATAACGGAAGAAGATGGAGAATTAGGAATGGGGAATTCAAGAGTTCTAAGGCTCGTAAAAAATAGGTTTAAACTCCAAAATTTTTATTAAGTGGTGATCTGTTAGACACCATATACATTTTCAATAAATAATCAGACATAAATGACGCATTTTCAAAATTAACTCATTCATTTTTATTTAATTGCATTTAAAAATTATATCTACTTTATTATTTGATAAAATATCTGATTTTGTTAAGAATTTCTAGTATAGTTTATATAAAAATATTTTGGAAAAGCTATTTTAAATAATTAATACTCTATTAGCATTTTACATTTTTCTTCTGTTAGAATAAGTTCAAAATTTGCTCTTTGAAAATTTTTAAAATATAATTTCAGATTCTGCAATTTATAGTCGAAAAATATATAAATTTTTCTATTTTACTTCTTTTTTACCATAAGAAATTAAAAAAATTACTTAATCACTTTTATTAAGTATACATTTATTACCTTAAAATTGATCATTTTTCTTATTATTTTTAGAACTATTTATGAAAAAAATAATAATTTAACTTATAAATTTAATAATATAAATACATTTTTTTCATCTTTTTTAGTATTTTAAATTATAATTTTTATCTTAAAATATAAAATTAAAATTTTATATATTGTAAATACTATGTAAAAGATGAATATTATTACAATTTATATTTACTATGGTAATAATAGATTAATATATATATTATAAAATGGAAAGATGAATGCTAAATAATTAAAAAATGTATTAATAAATGCATATCTATAAAAATAATAATTATATCAGATTATAGATAAAGAATTTCTTAACAAAGTTATATTAAAAATTCAATTTAAATTTCCTGCTTGAAATAAGCTTTAATATTTAATTGCTCATATAATTTAACTTATTATTCTATATCTAAATTTTGAGCTGCTTTCTTTTTAGTTATTTCTCAACTTTTATTGAAATAACAGAAGTAAATATTTATATTAAGACTATAATTTGAAATATATAGTTTCTTAGTTGCTTTTAACTGATTTACTATATTTACTAAATTAAAAGCAAAGTTTTATTCCTTTAGTATCATTTTTTATATAATTTCTATTAAAAATCTTTCTGTTCTAGTAAAAGAATTTATGTAGTTAAAAATACTTAAAAGTGCAAAAATTTATAAATTATAAATATGTTATTTTAAAGTAAAATTAATATTTAGATTAATGTTGAAATTACTTAATTCCAGTAGTAAAATAATAAGCTAAATAAATTTAATTACTTTAAAATAGGGCTTAGAAAGTTTATTTTACTAGAAACAATATAATTAAAAACAAAAACGAATAAAGCAACATAATACATTTAAAATATATAATAATGTCATAATAATTTTAATTTTAATTATTATTTCTCTTTTTATTGTAATTTCACTCGATAAACACATTTTTTTACTTCATGCTGACTAATTAAAAAATATCAGAAAAAAGTATATTAATTATAAAATAATAAAATTACTCAAAATTATATATAAAATATGTTTTTTGCAAAATATTATTTAGTAAATAAATTTCTTAATAGAATTATAAGTATAAAAAGATGCCCAAAAATTTCAAAAATATATTTTCAAAGCTGAAGAGATAAGAACAAATAATTCCCTAATAAATAAAATGATGGTGGGAGCTGAGATTGACTTTCTTGACTAAACCTTCTGGTTTATTGCTAGGATCAAGTTCTTCTTCTATCTCTGAGAAAGTCTCTGATCAAAGTCATTTTCTGAAGGGAACTCTGCCTTCGAGATTATCCGCTCTTGGTGAGTTCTTGAAGCCTGGCTGCTATAGCGATGGAGTTCCCTGGCAGCTGTGTCTGGAACATAACAGGATATCCCCAGTATTCCAAAAAAAGATTATTGGGTCGTCTAACTGGAAAGGAGTTTCTGGTCCCCAAAATTATTTAAGTTAAAATTAATTATTTAAAAATTTCCTAAAATTTGTAAGGCATAAAAATATAGCAGGAATTTTTTTCTTGCTAACTTCTCTTATCTATGAAGAAAAATGAACAATTAATTAATTCTGTTCTACATTATGAGTTTCAAATTCTTTATACTAAATAAATAATCTAATGCTTCTATCTTTATGCTTCAGAGTTTTTTATTTTTAGATTTTTCTTTTTGATTAAAAAGAATATTGAGTGTCTTTAATTAAATAGGTAGAAGACTAATACTTGACAGATTGGAAATAAAATTTAATGAAGGATCTTAGTATAATAAAAATAAAAAGATTCTTAATGTAAATACTTAGCTCAAAGGTACAAATTGAATATTAAATAAAATTAATTAAATATAAAAAAGAGTTTAAAAAAGAAAGTTTAATAAAATAATATATGGAGTAAAAGATTATAAAAAAGGAATTAAATGATTTTGTACAAATTTTCGAGTGTAAAGAATATTTTTGAAATAAACTAAAACAAAGAATTATAGAGAGGATTTTTATAGTTTAATAAATTAAAATAGAAATTAAAAATAATAAGCATAATTTTGAACAATTTAATTTAAAAAAGTAGCATAAAACTTACTGTATATATAAAAAATAACAAATAATATATGGAAAATTTAGATAAATAGATAGAACTATATTAAAAAATCAATGATACAAAACTGAATATAAATGCTTTTTTAAATATACTTAGCGAAGTTGAAATAATAAAACTATCAAATAGGTTAGTAATTTAAAAATAAGACAAATAAAATAAAATTATAGAAGATAATAAAATAAATTCTGTTATAATTTACCTAAAAGATTTAAGCAGCTGACAGAGAGGAAATAGAAAAATCTAAAGCAATAAAAACTAAAAGTTAATTATAATTATATCATTATTGCTAATAGAATCAGTATCTTTATAAAAAACTCAAATAGATTAATAATTATATAAATTTACAGAAGAAATTAAAGGAAAGACCGAATTAATTAGAAAGTTACTAGATGGAAATAAGAAGAAATCAAGAAAAATTATAAGAAATTGGCAAAGGATGGATCTAAGACTATAAAGGAAATTTATTGGCAAAGAGGAACAAATCGACAAGAGATCTTGTTAGGCAATAAGAAAGATATAAAATAGAAATATTACAATTTAAGTTCCATGTAAAGCTAGATGAAAATGAGTTTGAAATACTCTAAAGCTCCTCAAAAAATATTTTACAATAAGTATTAGAGAGTTTTAAACTACGTTCGAGATCATAATATTAATTTAAAAAAATAGCATAAATATTAAGCTAGATATGTTTTAAGATTTTAAAAATACAAAAATTATTCTCTATTTCAAAAAGATTATATTACAATTAAAGAATTTTTTTATAAACTAAACTTCCAAAATAGTTTGTAGTAATAATTTATATAATAAGATAAATAAAAAGTTAAAAAAGATTAAAAAATATTTGAAGGAAAAATTTTTTGTATTTTATATAGACCAATAAATTATAGTATAAATGGTTAGTAAACTTTTTAGCTCTAAGAAGTAAAAATTGATAAAATTTTAAATATGCATTATTAAAAATAAGAATTTAATTCCTATGACTGATTAGAAAAATATGAAAAGCGAAAATAATAAAAAGCTAAAACGTTAAAATAAAGTTAATTATAAATTATATATAAATTTAGCTTTAAAGCCTCAATATAAATTTAAAGGTTTTGATAATAAAAAAATTATAATTAAAATTTACATTAAAATGTATAAATTTATTTTATTATACAAAAGTATTAATTTATATTTCAGTATATATTTATTTTTTTAATAATCTTTTCATAAAGAAATATATATTAAAGAAAAAAAAGGTGTCGAACTTGAGAAAAGGATTCTTTTCCGCTCCAAAGAAGGAGAATGAAACGTAGCAGAACTTAGAGGAGAATAAAAAGCTGCAGAAAACAATCCATGATGTATTAACACCTACCTCGGAGGAAAAACCGAGGAAATAGACGAAGTAAGATTTACGCCAAGAGGTTACAGAATTCAATTTTTCTGGGCAGATGAGCATGGAACAGTTCATTAAGGCGGTTCTGAACCTCCAAGAAGAGGCTAAGAAACTCCGAAAGAAAAATTTTAAACTGACGGAGTAAATCTAACACGTATTTTAAGTAACACTTGATCTTAAAATAGCTATATAGGAGAGAGAAATTATTTCTCTATGAAAATATTAGTAAGAGCAAAATTGCTAAACCAAATCTTAGATACAGTAGATATAGAGCTAAAATACAAAGCTGGAAATTAAATCTCAAGCCAACAGCAAATCGAACAAACGGAAAAGGAACTTAACTAAAACTGCTAAATGGAAATTGAAGAATAGGAGGAAAAAAGATATACGTAAGAACAGCTAGGCTGATTAGATTTAGAAAGAAATGCTATTTCTGTTGTTTACTAGATCACTTATACAAGTAGTGAAAGAAAATTTTATTAATTTAAGGAAAAATAATGAATCAAGGGAAAAAAGAGAAATATTATTTTGCAATTGATAAGGACTAATTTACAGGAGAAAACGAAATTAATATACACTGAGGCCGATTTTAGCAAGATCTATAGGAAGAAAACAACAAGGATTAAAACAAATGGAGGAGAGATCAAACTTAAAAACTTAGTTTAAGCTGCAGGTGTGAAATCGGCTGCTAAATAATTTAAAATAAGCAAAATATATCGAAATATAATAATAGCTTGAATTAAAAAATTAAAATTAAATCTTGAGAAAAAAATTTATAATAAATTAAGTATTAAAATTGAAATGAAAAGAGAAATTAAAAAAATTTATTTTAAATTTTTTAATCAGCATAAAAATAATAAATTTTATTCTAGTTGTTATAAATATTTAATAAATAAATTAATTATATAAAAGAAGTATTAGACAAAAGATTACTAATAAAGAAAATGTTTTACAAATTTTAGTTATATTTTTGATGTAAAAATGTGTTAAAACTTATTTATAATTAATGAAAAGGTTATATGAAAACTATATTGATTTTAATAGAAAAACTTAAACAAAAGAAAATTAGTTAATTTATGTTTAGCTGATTTCAATTTAAAAAAGAATATTTGAAATTTACTTTTCTTAGATATCTTAATAATAATAAAAAAATGAAAATTCCAAGACTTAGATCAGAATTTTATACAAATCTATAAAATAGAGATAAAGTATTATAAGCAATATAAAATTAGTTATAATTATAAAATATTATACCATAAATTTGCAACACTAAATTTTAACTAAAACTCTTTAGAAATGTTTGCAAGTAACCTAATATCAAAAGGTACATTAAAAAACTATGTGAAGCCAAAAATTTTAGAAAACGTGTGTTACTTTAAGTTCTGAAAATAATTGAATAAATAATGCAAAAAATTAAATACTGGAGCGACAAATTGAATCAGAGTAAGAAATCTAACCTCTAATAAGTTTCAATAATCTAATTAATATTTACTTAAATATTTAGAAGTTGAGCAAAAACATTTTTTTAAATCAGCAGACATTATTTAAAGAATGAAAAAAAACTGAGCCTAACTTATTGCATTTAAGAAAATATTGCGTCCAAATATTTGAAAAATGCAAAAGATGAGTATTTGAAATAATTAATAAACATTTTAATATCCATTAGGAAAATTTTCTGATAGGACTATAAATGAAGTATAAATGCCTATAAATCACATTTTAATTTATATATTTAGTAAGTATTAACTAAAAGACAAAATATTTCCTTTATTACACTCAATAGTTTATTTTTAAGCATGAATAATAGAAACTTAAAAATTATAAATTTAAGAAAATAGTAAACTTTTCTAATAATAAATAACATTATAAAATAGTTTATTTATTTCACAAAATTAAACAATAAAAAATATAATTTATCATATTCTGTTTGTTAATAATTTGAAATAAAAAATAGCTTAAATGTTTTTTTAGTGTAAGAAAAAAAGGTTAGATGCTTATAAAGTAAAATAAATTAATAATTAAAATAGTAAAAATTAATTTTTTATATAAAGGGTTTATTACTTCTTATAATAAAAATTAGAAAAATAAATTAAAATAAATAGTATGCGATAAAATTTAGAGTAGCAATGTATTTTGTTCTATACTAATATACTTTAAATAAGTTACTTTAAAGTCTATTTTTTTTAGATGTTATAAGAATTAATATAAATTTAATTAACTGTAGTACTTCATATTTAATTATTGATAATTAGTTAGTCGTTAATATACTGTCTTAAAAAACATCATAAAAGATTAAAAAATTAAATAATGTAGATTTTAATAATTATCAATCCTAGACGTGATAGAACTTAAAAATTAAATTTTTTAATAAAGTCAATTGCTATAATAGTTTGAAAACCATAAATCTATATTATATGAAAAATAAAAAATAAAGAAAAAACAATTGAAAAAGAAAATTCTTTTAGATAAAATTTTATATATTTTTGATAGGAAATTTCTAATAATAGTTACAAAAGAAAATTAATATATATTTTCACTTTTTCGAAATTTGAAATAGTGATTTATAAACTTAAATATGAAATTTCTTCAAAAATAGTTAAAAATTTTTTAAAAGCAATAAAGTAACCTATTAAAAATAAATAAGCAAAATTAAAAAATAAAAGACAATAATAAGATAAAATATATGAAGTTATCCTTGTATTTTTTCACAATTTTTAATATTTATTTAAATTAATTAATTATTAACTTTTAGAGATTAAGGACAGTCTAACTTTTGTCTTGTTGAATACATTTAATAACCTTTTACTGATATAACGGGATATTCTGCTGATCATTTCTGCAAACAGAGACTACAATATGTAATAAATGCATAATCTATGATTATATATTTCAAGCTCCTTCTAAAATTTAATAATTTCCAGATGTATTCTATTCAAGATATTAGATTCAATTAAGGATTTCCCTAAGGATTGGAGATATAATCAACAGTTTAAAATCTTGTTCCTGTCTTTCTTTTTATTATATATTTTAAATAAATTTACTGCTAGAAAAAAGAGATTTTCTAAATTTTCCTTATCAGTTATGAATTAATTTGCATTAATGAAATTTAAAGATTATATAATTTTAAAACTTAAAAGATAAAAAATTCTAGACAAACTAAATACTTTATATTATTCATTTGAGAGATACTAAAAGTATCATTAACAAAACAAATTTGGTCATATTAGCCTAAATTTTAGATTTTAGATTGCTAAATTTATTAACAATCGTAACTCTGTTTTCTAATTTATAATTAACTGTATTTAATAAAATATAATGCTTATATTTAAACTACTTACTATGAAACTTAATTTTATAAAATTGATGTGCTGCATAATTTTTGTAATACTAGTACTTATTTATAACTTAAATAAAAAAGGCATATATTTGACTATTATTAATAAGATTATGCTATAAATTAAATTTCATAAAGCTTTAATAAATAATTTACTATTTAGCATTAAAATGCTAATTAATTATTTTTATTAAATATAAGAGAATTATTTAAAATGATAAAAGATATATAAATCTAGAATTTAAAGTGTTGAAAGAACTTAGACAATTATAATAGCAATATCTAAATATTTCTATTTATGTTTAAATATCATTTTAAGTATAATAAAGTAGTCTGAATTGTATATTAAGCTAAATAGTACAACACAATATTTAAGAATTTAAGAACAAATTATGTTTAGTTATAAGTAGGAAGCTCAAATTTCTATAAATAGTCTAACTTCCTAGATTCAATCTAAATAAAATTAATTAAGTAATTGTAACTCAAGAATTGTTGAAAAGCATTAACAACTCTAAGATTTGGAAATTCTTAATTAAACTCTTGATGAAGAAAATTTAATATTACGAAACAAACCTGAATAATACTGAAGAAATTTAAAAAGATGCAGTGATAAATAAGTTTAAGTAGAACTCTGCTAAAATTAAGAGAAAGTTGAAATAGTTGATATTAGGACCTAATATTTAAGTATTGGAGTATTTAGCAAGGTAGTTTAAACTGAAGCAAACATTGAAGCAATTTCTTTATGGAACTATAACTGATATAACTTAGCATTAACTTGATAATTTTTCTTAAGAACTACTAAAGTTAAAATAAAATAATTACAAATTATAAGATGCTTAAAATGCATTGAATATTCAGTATATTTAATTCATCAATGATTATGAACGAGAAAATTAAAGGAAACTAGACGCTTATTCTAGAATATCAGACTTTCAGAAATAGTAATTGCAGATTATAGTTTAGCAAATGTTAAAACCTTTAAAACTAAATTATCTTACTTAAACAATTCAATTAAGGGATTTATATAATCATTAATCTCTAAATAATTAAAATAACTGTTCGCCTTCCGGCTTAATGAAGTTTTAAATCTATAAAATCTCCTTTCCTGCATGTTTGTTCATTGTGCTCTTTTTCCTGGACTTCTCTCTTTTTAATAGTCTGAGTTAAGAATTTGTTTTTTTCAGATTTTCCCATTTCCCGATGGGAAGAATTTCGTCGCTCGCCATTTCAGTTGCTAATAGTTAATATTACTCCAAATATTCATTCTTATTATTTTCTATTGGGGACATTTTCGCCATAGATGTCAAGTGCTATTGCAAATGTAACATTTTTTCCTTGCTCTAGGAAATATCTTTTCTTGTTTCTCTATTTCCATTGGAATTCCTTAAGAAGGCTTCTACAGGTTTTCTTCTATTAATTTAAGTCTGGAATCTAATTTTACTCAGTTTTTCTCGTCTTGCTCTTGCATTACTCAAATATCATTCTCTAAATTTTAAATTGACTCATAAACTCCGACTTTAGCTCTTCGGCCTACCATATGGATTTCGTCATCATCTTCATGGTTTATCAGATCCTGACTTATTGTAAGCATCTCTTCCTTCTGGGAGTTTAATTCCTCTTCGAGTTTTTTTTATGTTTCTAATAAGTAGATGAATGAGCTGTTTCATCTATTCAGAGTTCATTTGTTCTATTTTAATGTTGTCTAAATCAAAGGTAATAGGATCTATATTAAATTATCGTAATTTACCTTCTTCGTTTATTTTTTATTTCTTCGTTATTATTTTTATCGATTCAGTTGAGTGGTCTCTTTTTTCATTTTTCAATGGAGGCGTTGAGATCTGTGTCAACTTTTCTGTCCTGAATTTTTGTCTCAGTTCCTGCTTGTCCTTTGACGGAAGAAGTCCGCTTTATTTAATTTGTAGGATTTAGTATTTTTTATTAGTTCTTCTAATTTATTTTGTTGTTCTGGTTATTTTTATTAAGAAGAGCGTTAAGTTGAAGAAGACGTGGTGAGAATATTTGCTTCTGGTTTTCTCTCCTGTTCTGAGGAGGTGGTAAAAAAACCCTTCTTGAAGCCAGCCATTTTATATTAAATACTGTATTAAATTATATTATATAACAAATTTATTATTATTTTTTAAAACAAGTAAAAACAAATCATTCAAGATTAGTCCATCCTAAAATTCTTCTATAGTGTAAATCTCAAAAAAAAAACTCTACACTTTTCCTTTCTCTCTTAATTATATTTCTTTTTTCGTTTTCTTTTACTTAATTTAGTTAGTTATCTCTTTTCATCATTATCTATTCTTATATTCAAATTTTTTTATTCCGTTCCAAGATTTTTTAGTCCATTCCAAAATTTTACGTCTGTTCCAAAAATTTTTAGTCCAACCCAAAAATTTTAGTCCATCAAAAAAAATCTCTTGCAGTGTAAAACGCTGAGCAAAAAAAGGCTTTCACCATTTTTCACTTTATAACACTCCTCATTTTCTAAAAAAAATTCCCCTCTAACATCCGACTCATCCCAAAAACACTCCTTTTATTTTTCCTTTCACCTTCTCTTACTCTTATCACCAAATTACTTTTTACTCATTTTCAAAAATCAAAAAATTTTTGGATTCCTTTCACTCAAAAAAAAATTTTTATTCTCACTCATTCACAAAATATTTTAGGAAAATAAATTTCAAATTTTTTATTCCTAACTCTATTTTCATTAAACCAAAAAATTTTTTACCTTTTTTCAAAAAATATCCAATACAATTATTTCTTTTTAACACATAATTCATTCCATCCCACACCTTATCCACTTTAACCCTCCTCTAGTCCATCAAAAAAAATCTCTTGTAGTGTAAAACGCTGAGCAAAAAAAGGCTTTCTTATTTTTCATGAATTTACTACCACTTCTTTACACTTCCTTTAACTCCACTCGCTCTTTCTCCATACTCATTTATTTTACATGCCTTCTCCCTTCTTTCAAATTTTTATTCTCTTAAATTTCACCCCTTGGCTACTTTTCTTCTTTACTTCAACATTTTTTCCCTTTCTTACTTACATTATTTTCTCTTACAAAAAAAATTTTTTTTATTTTTTTTCTTTTCTTCTTTTCTTCTTTCTTACTTTTTCTTTTTTCTTTCCAACTTTTTTTCTTTTTTCTTAGTTTTCTTTTTTTACTTTTCTTTTTTTCTTTTTTTCTTTTTTTCTTTTTTTCTTTTTTTCTTTTTTTCTTTTTTTCTTTTTTTCTTTTTTTCTTTTTTTCTTTTTTTCTTTTTTTCTTTTTTTCTTTTTTTCTTTTTTTCTTTTTTTCTTTTTTTCTTTTTTTCTTTTTTTCTTTTTTTCTTTTTTTCTTTTTTTCTTTTTTTCTTTTTTTCTTTTTTTCTTTTTTTCTTTTTTTCTTTTTTTCTTTTTTTCTTTTTTTCTTTTTTTCTTTTTTTCTTTTTTTCTTTTTTTCTTTTTTTCTTTTTTTCTTTTTTTTTTTTTCTTTTTTTCTTTTTTTCTTTTTTTCTTTTTTTCTTTTTTTCTTTTTTTCTTTTTTTCTTTTTTTCTTTTTTTCTTTTTTTCTTGCTTTTTTTTCTTTTTTTCTTGCTTTTTTTTCTTTTTTTCTTTTTTTCTTTTTTTTTTTTTCTTTCTTTCTTTCTTTCTTTTTTTCTTTATTTTCCTTTTTATCTTTTTTTTATCTTTTTTTTTTCTTTTCTTACTTCATTTAACTCACTCGCCTCATACACTCTTACCATACTCTATTCGCATTCTATACACATATTCTATACATACTCTATACATACTCTATACATACTCTATATCTACTCTAAGTTTATTCTATTCATACTTTACTTATAAACTCTATTTATATAATATATATACCATCTAATTATACACATAATTTATATTATATACTTTATAATACTCTAATATACTTAATACTTTTAATACTTTATATACTTTTAATACTTATAATACTTTAATTCCCTTTAAATATACTTTAAATATACTTTAATATACTCTAATATACTTTAATCATACTTATAATACTTTATAATACTTTAAATACTTTATAATACTCTATATACTTTAAATGCTTATAATACTTTATAATACTTTTAATACTTTAAATACTTTAAATACTTTATAATACTTTAATATACTTTTAATACTTTAATAACTTAATAACTTAATAATAACTTTAAATATAATTACTTATAACTGTCCTCATTAAGAAAGAAAACTCACTCACTCAATTGCATAGATTTCCACTCTCTATCCTTGAAAGAACCAACTTTTATGTCGTAATAATATATCACATTTGCCTATGTGTAATCAGCACTCCACATCCATATTACATTATTCACATATTGACCATTGTATCAGAAATTAGCTACTGTATTATGAGGATATTAACTACCATCCCTTATCATGGACCTAGTGTCAAACACACAAGTTTACTAAAGAAGATTTTTGTTGTCCCAAATATAAGCACACTCTGTCTCATTCACTCACACACTTGCCAATCCAGATGCCGGCTTAGGTAACTACATCCCATACTACTAATACACACTCAACCTCACGTCATATGATGATACCAAACTTGAATTGCTGAAATTCTTAGATAAATCTGAACTTTATATTTTACCACCCACTATCCATACTCTCTCATGTGATACCCATATTCCATTAGCATGGATACAATCCTTATTACTCAACAATGACACAGACTTATTCAAAACTATGTCGTACACCTCGAATGAATTGTAGTAATTATAATAATCATGAGATGAACCAGAATTTGATGTCGGATCACTTCCTCCTAATATATACAACAATCTGTCATTGTCATATCCCATTTAAGAAATAAATCTTGGCTAGATCAAAGAAGCTGAGGCTTTTATCACTGAATCACTACCAATAGTTATCTATAAAATCTTATCCAGATGTGATTTAGTTGAGTTACCACCCACCTAGATTAGTAACTCATCAGAGATCTAATGTGTCGAGGATCAATTACCATATATTGGAGTCATTGATGCTACCACATTGTAAACACAGGAGCCATTGATACTGTCCAACTAAAAAGATTAGATCTTATTGGTATCAAAGAATACTCTCCTATATACTGCTATCCTTGGTGGAGAATTATTCACTCTCTTAGCCAAATTATACTTGTAACTTGACTCTCTCACTAAATCACTCCATCCATTATCCTTAAGTTATTAAACTTAAGTCTTATATTCCTCCAATGACTATGAAAGATCTTATAATTATTATTCTTTTTACTTAAGCTAGTTAATATTATTCTTGTTATCTAATTCCAAGTAACTAAACGCAGACTTCATACTCTCCTACTCCTTCAATAAGATATTTGTCTACTCTTTGTATCTGAGATTCTCTTATGAAGATTTAGATAACTAGTCTTATAACTGATTGATGGATGATTGACTAAGAGTTAGATCTTATTGAAGATTGACTTTTTGCTGTTGTAGCTCTTAGATGTCTTAAGCATACTTGAGCTATTAGGCTTAACGTTAGTCCTCCTTATTCTTCAACTAAAGTTGATACTCATGCTATGTTTATTAGAGGACTTAAGAAGATTCTTATTTAGCTTTGACTAACTCCTCAGTTAAATCTTTTATTGTCTTACTCTATCCGATGATCTATGCTTTCAAACCATTGATCTAACTTATGTAAGATGTAACCTATTATTCTAAGGAGGAGATTTGGTTGCGATACTCCTATTCACGCTTTTCTTACTAGATGAACTATTACTGAAAGTCTTGACATAAATGCTTTATTGATTACTGTAACTGCTTTATCTTACTAGCTTATCTCATGTAACTCTAGTAAACTTAGCCTGACTAAAACTTCTCCATTAACTTAACTTGAAATCTATTCTAGATACTTTAGAAAACGAACTATTCTTAACATAAGATATCATTCGACTATGATACTTATCGGAACTTACTCTAGATGTCTTACTCAAACTAATCCAACTTACTCCTCTTATCCTCACATTGAACGATACTGTCCTAAGAAACATTTGAAATATCATTAACCTAACTTCCTATCTACTAGCAGTAATCCGCAGTGCCTTCCAATAACTACACCTATTACTCTATTTACAACTATTAGTCATCCAACATCTCCTTAAAAACTTATTAAATTTGCTACTTAACTCCCATTAACAACTAAAATATCCTATTTCTACCACATACCTATTCTTCATTCATTTTCTACTAGCGCTGATCCAAAATAGAAATATATTAGTCTATCCTCTACTTGATAACTCCAAAAGTTTATTCTATGTAATTTTTGAATTGTTAGAGTGCCTCCTACGTAGTAATACATCCATGTCCTTGATGCGATTCTTATTAGCATTGTACACAGATTCTTATGCTGTCCTATACACAATACAGGGTTAAAGAATTCTAAATATGAGTCTAGCAAATGTCCTAAAGATTGACAAAGTTCTATACTTAATGACTTACTAGATCTGGGATTTGTAGTTACTCAATTGGTCTTTCAGTTATGACGTTGTGAGTGTTGCAAGTAAATTTTTTATATATGTTGTATACAGTTTTCAAACATTTCTCACAGAGAATACATCCACAGTCCAACTGCCTAGGCTTTTTAAGCTCTTAGTTGAAATCTTTCACACATGCTTCACACTTGGCCGCTGACATTTAATTTTTTTATTGAGTAAAAAATAAAAATGCTACTTAATATTTGATTGGATAGAAATTACTTAAGAAAATAATTTAAATTAAACTAATTGAATGAAAATAGTTATTAAATTAAATAGAAAAAATTAGCTACTTTTAAAATTATTACATAAAATGGAAGAAAATAACCTCTAAAAGGAATAAATTACTTATAAATGTAAATACTTAGAAATAGATTTAACTAATAAAAAGATCAAACAGAAAAGAAACAGTAGATGCTTTTAAAATTAGTAATAACTATATTATTCTAATTTTATTAAGAAACATTATATAAACTAAATATAGATATAAATAGGTATCTAGCCAAACTCATATAAAATTGATTTAATAAAAAGTTTTTCAAATTATAGTAAACATATAAAGCAAATGTACTATTTTTAGATAAAAAGATTAAATAGATGATATATTAGATTATTTAATGAAAGTAGAACAGATAGTAAAATTAAAAAAAAATAAAAATTTATTAATATTTCTAAATAAACTAAGGATAATAGTAAAGATTTAATAGAGCGATTGAACACATAGAGACTTTATTTAAATGAGAGAATTATATTCTAAAAACAAGTACCTTGATGATCTTAAGATTAATTCTTTTTACCTGACAAGTTATATAAAATTTAAACTATATTACTTACTAAATCTAATCTAAAGTACTTAGCCTTTCTGTAAGATAAATAAAATATATTAGACATTATAAAACTTTTTAACAGGAGCTAGATAAAGTAACTTCTAAATTATGCTATTAATTGGAACTAAATTAGCCAAGAATAATTCCTATTAGTTAATTTTTACATGTTTCATGTCTAAGATGAAGGAGAAATATCAGCAAAATAAAGAAAAGTAAGAAAGTAAAAGGACTTTTAGGAGGAATAATTCGACTAAAGGCAAGTTCAATTAGCTGATGGAAAGCATGGAATAATTAGAAAAGAAATAACTAAAATGGCAAGCTGATATTTTAATACTTTGCATTTAATCAGAGTAAAAGCAGAAATGCTTAGTTATCGAAAATCTTAAAAAATAGAAAACTATATTCAGCTGAAAAATTTTTTATGCCATATCGTTATAAAAAGCTAGAAACAGTATTTTAGAGAGGTATCCTGAAGTAGTTAAATAAAATTTATAGCCCTAATTACTAAATTACAAGCATTGGGACGTGAAAGAATATGTGAAGATGAGAAAAACCTAAGACTAGACTATCTGGTTTCCGTTCCTTAAATAATTAACCTAAGATCTATACAAGAACTAATCAAAGTATAGTATTAAGAGAAAAGGAGAAAATGCTTATCCAGCTGAGCTAAAGCAAAAATAGAAAGAAAGAAAGAAAGACAATTAAGACGTAATTCTATAAAAGATAGGGAAAATTCTTCCATTTTATGTTTAAAAGGAAGAAGTAACTTAAAAATAATAAATCTAGTAGTTAATTCAGTTCAAGGCTTACTAATTTAACAACTATCTCAAAATATTTTTTTTAAATATATTTAAAATTGAACTAAGAAAGTATCTTCTATTATGTAAGATGCAAGATTACTTATTTACGATATTCATTAATATTAGAATATTTTATCTATTTAACTAAAACTAAGGTTTATACTCAAATGATTAATTAATTGTTTAGAAATTTAAGATTTGTTTTTTATTTTACTAATGATCTCCTAAGTTTATAAATCTTAATTTGAAAATTCATTATCATTATTTAAATGAGTTTTGTATATTTCTTCAGCTTTGTAGCTTTGCTTTCGTATTAGATATTTATCAATTCTTAATAATTGAAAATCAAGTTATTCTGACATCTAAGTTGTCTCTTTTCTTTTTACTATTTTTTTAATAATAACTCTTAATATCACTACAATCTAAGCTGTAGATTAAAATTCTCTGAAAGTTTATAATCTGGAGGCGTTGAAATTTAAAGTTCTGTTTTATTTTTCTCTTTCTTCTTAATAAGGACTATTGAGTATTTTCCTTTTTGCTTCACTTTTTCCTTTTCAATAGTAACTTACAGATTCCAAATAGCTTCATCTCTTAATTAATCATAACAGTTTATTTTGATTTAGTCTTCGACTTTAATATCTTTTTAATCCGATTATTACATTTACGCCTCATTGTATGTTTCTTTTGTAGTTACTTTACAAATAAAAATTTTAAATATTTTTGCAACTTAACGTAGTACTTTCTTACAAAACTTCATAGACAATAACTAACTTCAGTTTTTTTTATATCCTTCTATTATACTTACAATATTTAAGTACCAAATTATAGTACAGAAGAAGTTTAGGATATCATTAGTGCTTACAAAGGTAAATATTCTTAGAGTTATTATAATGATTGCAGGAAATGCTGATTACTCGAGCTTGATTCAGTCTTTGCTATTTATTGCTCTTCTATTATTGATAATATTTTTTAACCTTTAACTATTAAGCTTAAGTAGTAAATTTTCCAATATTTAAAAAGGATAGTCCTATTGACAGTTTGTTTAACTTAAATAGCGCTTAGAATTAAGGTAATCTTCGATTTATTAGAACTTAATCTAGCTATAACCTCTTATATGATCTGATACTTTTCTAATAAGTATCATCTTCATGTATTAATATTGTTTATATAACAATCTTCTAATCTAGACGCTTTCTAGAGCTATATCTTACAATTTCTCTTCTATAAACTTAAACTTTAATATTTTCCTACTTTTATTCCTTTTTAATTGTATCTTTTATTTACCTATCATCACTAATTTCTTCTCATTCTTCAAATGGTTAAATAATAGTCATCTTATGTACGTCCTTCTCTATTATATATGAGCCTTCAACCTTTATCGCTCTTAAAAAGCTAAAAGTCTAATTTAATTGAATTCCTAGGTTTCTCTTTTAAATTCCTTCTTTTAAATTTTGCAATTCAATAAATAGTAAAAGTAAGTTTTTAAAAGTAGCAGATCTTAATTATGATAGTACCTCTTAAGTCATATAATTAGCCAATTAAATTATAAATACAAATAAACTATAAGGTTAGATAATTAAAAACTAGCTCTTTCAATTTCATCATCAGTATTAACAAAAGATAAAAAGAAAAGGGTATCAAATAGAGAATTCAAAGGTTTAGGATAAGAATAAAATCAATTTTCGCTTAAATTTCAATTTTATTATAACTAATACTTACTCTAGTCAGATATAAGTAACATTATTTAAGCATTTAAGAATATAAAAAGACAGGTGATTGAAGAGTTATTGATCATTCAAATTAATACTGCAATACAATAAAAAGTAACAAAATTAATATGTTTAAAGATATCTCTATATTAAAGTGAATGATTAATCTCTATCTAAGATTAAATATTTGTGAATCTTAACTATATTGGATAATTGAAGCTATTAATACTATTTTGTCTAAGTAAAGAGACTAAAAAAGGAATTGATAGTGTCAATAAACTATAAAAATTTACTTTCTGAAGAAAAACTCAAATAGCTCTAAACTTTCACAAAACAATTGATCATTACACTAAAGTGTTAACCCTTAGTTTTGTATTTAATCCTTGTGTTCTAATAAACAGATATTTCAAAAATTAATTTTACTGGTTTAAAACAACTAAGTTCTCACTTTATATAAACTCAGAACGGTGTCTTATTGTATAGAGGTAGGATGATTTATTGATTTTCTTCTTCAAACAGAGATTACTATGTTATGAATGCTTGCTTGATAGTCAAATATTTCAAAAACCTACCTAAATAGAATAATTATTTGAAAATTTTCCTTTTAGAACTTGAATCCAGCTAGAGGCTTCTCTAAGTTATTAGATATAGTCAGATAATTAAAAGTTTTGCTTTTGTCATTCTTTAGATTAGATATTTTAAAAAATATGATTCTTTATCAATAAGCAAATCATTTAGCTTATATTAGGTAGAAACTAAGTGATTCATTAATTAAATAAATACAAAAAGAGATACTAGCGATATACTCACTTTCATTAGCAAATATCTAAGATATTAAAGATACCATAGAAGTATAATCATATTTTAAAGTTAAGTATGATGGATAATATAATCTACTAATAGCAAACGAGTAACATCTAATAACTAATATAGAAACAGATAGCTTAGAAGAAAGATTATTTTAAAATTAATATTTAGAGTTAAAGATATTACTATGTATAGGAAGGAGTAGACTGACGCTAAAGAGTATCAAGCATCTTACGATTATTGATGCTCTTTAAATTGGGAATTAGAAAATTACATTTTTAATATTTTGCACATAGATAAAAAGTATAGTAAATAGCTATTGAGAACTGGTACTATATCCATAATACTTAAATGGCTTTATCATTATAACTAATAGGAAAGAATGATAATAACTAGTATTTTAGTTTAAGATTATTAAAGATGAAAAATTCTTAGTAATTTCACTCTTATTGAAATAATACCAATCTCTTGCATTTAAAGAATAGACAATTTCTTTTATTTCTTAGCATAAAAATAATAGGTACTATTTGAGTTTTAGTAAGCTAATACTGTATTAATGTTGGTTCTCTTGCTTTTTGATATAATAAGCATATAGCTATAGTTAGTTATGCTAAAGTTTGATATGATTATATAGAGTATTTTGATAGTAAGATAAGCAGTGTAACTTATATTTGCTTAGATTTAAGTTCTTAGGTAAAAATAAGCTTAAATGATAGTATAATAAACCCTATGCAAGATTCTTAAAGTAAGTATGCTAAATGAGAGCATTAATTTACTTGTTGCTCTGTAATCATACACATAATTCATATTGTTGGTCTTATAAAGAGAGTAATAGAAAGAAAAATCAGCTTAGAGTTAAATATATTTCTCAACAGTAGAATGGCTTTGATTTTGATCATATGAGTAGCTTGTAAGAGTTATATTGTTCTTTAGAAGGGCTAGAGAAGTAAGATTCATAAGCTGTAGTATTTTTAAGTTTTAAATTACTTTCTTCTTTAGAAATTGGATTCAAAACTCGAAATCTCTCAGCTTTTTAGATTTTATAGCAAAAAACAGAAATAAATCTAAGAGGCTAGGTTGACTTAGAAAAACTAGGATTTTACTGGATTGAGAAAGGAGTAAAAGCAGTACTTTATAAAAATAAAGATAAGAACAGAGGAGTAAGGATTTTAGATTTATAAAAGGAGCTCAGTAAATTTAGGCGGTATTAGTGTAATATACAAATTTAAACTCTGAAATAATAAATCCTCTAATAACTAAAATACCTTAAATTAAAAATTATAATACTAAAGTTTAAAAATCTTAGTATTAATAAAGACTTTAAATAAGTAAGAAAGTATCTAACTATCAAAAGATACTAATTATATCTTAGTTTAATAGTAATGCTTAAAAAGTAAATTAAAGATATTTATTTAATTAATTTAGTTATTAATAAAGATAAGACTTTTAGTCAATATCTATTATTCAAATCATTATGCCTAAACATAAAAAACTATTAACATTTCAAATTCACAATACAATTCAAGTCTTACCCAAATGGAGGATAAGTTAAGTCTGCTGACTTATTTTTTAATCAAACTTCTTAAATTACTTAGTTTTAAAATAGACTCTCAAACAAAAATAATTCATTACTGTAGCTAGATTCTTTTAAGCAAACAACGCTTCTAAAAAATGCAACAGCTAGAAGGAAAAAACCATGTTTACAAAATATTAATTTAAGAAGAAGAGAAAAAATGAAAAATTCTAACTCTTTCATAAAATTAATTAACTGAAGGTTATTAAGTGAAGGTTAAAGAAATAGAAAAGAAGGAAAGAAATTACTAAAGTTAATAAAATTATAGAGGAATCAGGTATTAATGAAAGCTTATTGAAGATTTAATAATTTTGCTACACAAGCATATCATTGCAATTAAGTTATAATACACCCAAAAGGAACAAATAAAAAAGATCAAAAGAATCTTAAAGAAATAACAAATCTAATTATTCGAAGTCTAATTTTGTTTTTAGATAATAAAATTAATTGAATAAAAGTGACAGAAACCTAAACTGGAAGAGAAAAAGTCTGTATATTATTTCAAGGTAGAAAAGATGAGCAAACTATAAGAAAGACTAAAGGATAAACCTTATTATCAAACTAAATAAAAAATAAACTAAGAAAAAGAGTAGAGGGTTAAATATTTTTAGAAGAGAAACTGATATGAAAGTAAAAATCTAAAATTTGATTATTATTTTAGTAAGTAAGCACAGCAAATTTAAGTGACTCATAGTTAATTAAAAATTAATTTGGTAAAAAGAGACTGAAATCTAATAAAATTGTAGAGGATACTAATTGGCTTAAAAAAAGCTAGTCAATTCCAGAAAATTTTACTTAAGAAATTTTATTAACTTAAAAACCAAATTTTTAACTGATGTTACAAGGGAAATGAAGTCAAGATAGCAATATACTTAATCTATAATAAAATTAATCATATAGTTAAATCTCATACAGACTTGAGGAAACAATAGTAACAAAATGATACTGTAGAAAGATTAAGAAAGAAGTAGAAAAAGCTTGAGCTTGCAATCTTAATTAAATTTATTGCCAACAAGTATCAATTAAAATCAGATAAACAGATATGACCTTAACACCTTTCATCAAATTGCTATAAATTACCTTTTACTAGATAAAAACTCAAAGCTACAGATTCCTCTATCAATTACCGAATAAGATTATAGTATTGTACGCTAAATAATTTCAGAAAAGAGATGATTAAATCAATCAGATATGGTATAGTTAAAAACCTTATTACACAACAAACACCAAGCTTAATGGTGGAATATTTCTAACTAGGTATTTTATTTAGTTAAAGTAGAAAAATTAGTTTGTTGAATAAAATTTGTATTTGAAAGATGAAGAATAATAAGAAGTTTAAATCTTGCTTAGTAAAAGAATGGAAAATGTCTCCTTCTGAGGATTGATTAATTTTAAAGATGTTGTGGTATGCATTCTGTATAGTTGAAATGGTAAAAGTCTTGTAAATATTGATGAATTATATAGTTTGCATAGATAATGGTTGGCTTAGTAAATTAAATGTATTAATTTTATCTTTAAATATACACATCTAAATAAAAGGATTAAGTTTACTAAGCTACTTCATTTTATAATCCGTTCTAATTTTATTAGAATTAGTAGTTTTTAGATAAACAAGCTTGTTTTCATTTAATTAGTTTTATAGTTAAAAATTATTTAAATGTAAGCAACTGAATGTCCTTTATGTGATGAAGAGTTTAATGAGACTAATAAGAACCCTAAAGAAATGGAATGTAAATGTATAGCTTGTGATGTTTAAATGCGATGTATAAGCGAACTAATATGATAATCTACAATCTTCATAACTCTAAATAAACTAAGTTGTTCATGAGCTTAAATAAATTGAAATTAAAGTCTAGAACTTGTGTAAAGAACATCAGCTTTAATTATCTATCATATGTACTTGAGATAATTAACTTGCATGTAATACTTGCCTAATATCAACTCACAATCATTAAAATATACTTATATAGGAAAAAATTAGGGTCCTATAGGAGTAAAATAAAAAAGCAGTTATTATTAAATTAAACTATGCATTTATAAGATAAAATAGCTATTTTTAGTAAAGCTTAATAACAGATAAACTAATCAAAGCTTGCTACTAGAAATACCATACTAGAAGCAAGTGAGCTAATAATTTCCTAGGTTATTCATATTTGCTAATAGTACTTTAATTAAATTTTAAGCTAATTAGATAGATCAAAAGATAAGATTAATTCTAACTTATCGAAAGTACATAATTAATAGTAGCAAATAAAATGACTATGTCTAACTCGAAGAGATTATTATAGATAAATGTGAGTAATAAGCAGGAAATAGATAGTTTATAGCACAGTTACTTAACTAGAAACTAAATTAGCAGGATTTAAATATTTAAGATTAAGTAGGTTAATATATCTATTATAATGGTTTATAAAAGATATATGGATGCAAGTTATTCAAGAATAAAAAGAAAAAATAGATAACTAAAGAAAAAACATAGAGGACTAACTATCAAATCTAAATATAATATTAACTGACTAAGATCAATAATTATAAAAATAAAAAGAGTAAAGAGAAAATTAAAAATAGCAAATAGAATATAATAGATAAAATAGAATAACCTATTAATTAATAAGCTACTTTATTTTAAGAACACAATAAACAACTTTTAAAAGAATAATTTTAAACTAAAAGTAACTTTGATAATTTATGCTTTTTTAAATTCTTAAGTATATATAAAGAATAAACTGAAAGCTAATTAAGTTATAAGGAATCAATTTCCTTTAAATAGCTACTTCTTTAAATATCTTCTTAAGCTAATCACCTGTGCTACTTATCAACTTTTAAATTTGTCTTCAGTTTGGTTTCTTAAATATAAAATTAGTCTTCCACCAAGTTCAAGATCTCGTATCTTCATTCTCAGCTACTCCATTTTTATTTCACTTTTTCTTTTTTTAAATTTAGCTTACATTTCCCTTAAAACTTTATCTCTTTTGAATCTTGATTCTTCTTTTCACATTTTCTACCTTTCTTAATCTATATTCTGGTTATACTTATTAAGCACCTTTATTTACTTCTTTCTTTAAGAAATATAGCAGATTCTAGTATTTATGTGAGGCTTAATGTTAAACCTTGCTACGAAACTCCTTAAACTCTTAGATATCACCAGCTTAAATTACGTTCTTATATTATACTTTTCCTATTTAAATTACCGAAATATTGTAAAGAATTAGTTTAAGAATCCAATAGTACTTTTGATGCTAAATATCCTGAGGAATAGTTTTTCTAAAGTAGGAAGAACTGGTTATTCTAACCTTTTCTAATTTGACTACATATTCTACTTTCAATAGTTGATGTATTGCTTGCAATTTAGCTAGTAAGTCTGAGACAAAAGTAGTCAAACGTCTTTAAATGTTGGTTCTGTTAATATTTTCTTATACTGAAACAGTTCTTTAAATAAGCACATTTATTAAAGTACCTAGACTAAATCTTATTACAACCTATTATATAACCTGACTCAATCGCTAGTTAGAATTATCTTATATATTAAAGTATTTCTGAAATAAATAATGTCTCTTATCATTAAACTAGCTAATAATGCATTTTGTTATTTCTCTTTTGCAAGATTTAATTTACTATTACTACGATTTCTTTCTTATAGGATCATTCTTTTATATTACCCTCCAAATTTTTCTTCTTCTAGTACTTAAATTGCTTATATTTATCTACCCTATCCATGTCCTATTCCTATAATTAAGGATTATTCACGCATTTTCTACTTATAGATCATAACAGTCTGACTTCCTTGATTTATTTTCCTTCTCTTTTAATCCCTTTTGTTTTTATTATCTCTGATTTAAAATGAATATGATTAATTAAAGGTAGTTAAATAGAAAAGGGTAAGCATTAGTATAGTAGCAAAAGACAAGCTATTATAAAAAATTAGGTATGAATGATACTAAAGCTGTAGCATATAAAATGCTAACTATAGTAAGATTTAAGTAACTTACTATTTTACAAGTTTAAAGGTAAAAGATAAAATAGATAGGGATTTAAAGCTTTCTAGTTATTAAGAGAAGAACTTTAGACTAATCAAGTAATAGAGATATATCATTAAGCATGCTTCTATAAAAGAGTAATATTGAATCCCCTATATTTCTAGTTTAGCTAATAGGGTAATATAAGTATCAAGCTAAGAGCTGTATTATTGAAGAGCTAACTATCTAAATGATAAGCATCTTAAGTATTAACATGACATTATCAAAGTTAGAATAATTTAAGTAACTAAAATAAAGAATGCTAAAAAATCAAAAGATATCTATATTTATTTAATACATTCACTAAGTTATTAGGTCTATTACTTTTTGTTTTAAATGCTAAAAGAACTTAAGTTTCCTTGTGATGTTAAAGACCTTTGATAAATATCTAGTCAATTATATGTACTAATGTTAAACATCTCTAAGTATTGAATAATGTTTCAACTAGTGCATTCTTAAACTTATATTTGGGCAGAAATGAAACTATCGAATATTCTAATATCATAATATAATTAAAAATAAAAAAAAGAGATATAGGAACATTCATTAGACTATAGAGTCAAGCTATGAGTATCCAATTTATTAACTTAAACTAGGAAATTATCAAGAAAAATAATTAGATTTAAATAGAAAATACTGAGAAACTTAATCTTATAAAAGTCTTAAAAGTAAAAGGACTATAAAGTTCAACAACATTATAGAAGTAGTTATCATTTGATATTTCCTAAACAATTTTTATTAAAATAGTCGTAATATATAGCAATATTAACCTGATTTCTCTTTAACTAGCTAATAAATAAGTAGAAATATTATCTTAATTAAATTATTATTTTAGAGACTTTAACTATCAGTCAGCATATACGATAACAGTACTTTAAGTTTGCACTAGTATATATATTTAGTTCAGTATCTTCTCATAAGCTTCACTTTATATCTCTAAGCTTAATTTCAGTTATTTAAATTTAATATCTGGAAAATAGTTTAGGTAAATTGGGTAATTATGATTAGCATGAAACTAATACTTTACTTGACTCTATTTTTAATCTGGTTGGTCTAGTTCTTTTCTTAATCTTATTTTAGTTATTTTAACTATTTTATCATATGGTTAAGTTAGATCTTTTCATTAATAAGTAAACTAGTAAATGTTTATTAGTAAAAGTCTTAGATATTAAAGATACCAAAGAAGTATAATTAGTAATTAGACTAAGCAGCCAACATAGTCTGTTATAGCATAAGCCAAGGATGTTATTAATAGATATGAAGCAGATAGCTCAGAAGGAAAGATAATAAAAGAGAAAGGCATATTTATGGTAGCATTGACTGGATGTTGATTGTAAAAGATGAATGTTTATAGAAGCTGAGGTAGTAAGAGAAAGAATATAGATAGGAAATAATAATGAGATAGTAGTAAATAGATTTTGGTAAATAACTGAATACTAGTATTATAATATAATTGAATAGTGTTGTAAAAATAGATTTAAAGAATGATTTAAAGAAATGAGTTTAATCTTTAGTTTATAAGTTATATACTTACTGGTTTGCTAAAATTAATAATTATTATCTAAGAGATTACTTTATATCTTAGCTTTTAAATTAATTATGAGTCATAGCAAAAGCCTTTTTCAGAACAGTTTATTAAATCTAGTATCTTACTTCTACCTTTTATTGTTATAGAATAATATGATTTATGAATAATAGATAGCATTACAAGTTTGCTCTATATAGCATTTCGAACACCACTGGAAGATAATTACCAAGTTTAACTAACCTAAAGCTAATTTTTATTCCAAGTATTAGTTATTTCTCCTTTCCTAATACCTGCTATTATAGCTATAAACTAAAGTATAATTGTTGGAACTTAAATCTAATAGTAACTAAAAAAAGGATATTAAAGCTAAGCTGAAAATAAGAAATAAAAAACTCTATATTGCAGTTTGGAGAATAAACTTAGAAAGTAAAGTTAAATCACTAGTTATAGCAGATAGGCTAAACTCTATATGTTAAGACAAAACTTGCCTATCTATATTTAGAAAAGAGACAAAGTATGAAATAGGGTTTTCAGGCTTATTACACTTCAGACGATAAACTTACTTAGCAAATTAATTAAAAACTGGGAGCGTCCAAATAAACTTTAGAATTTATAATAATAAACTAGAGATAAAGGATAATTAGGTGAATTTTAAAATAAAAGGGTTTAGATTAACTTGGAAAGGAAAAATACCTATTAGAATAATATAACCTTGAAAAGATAAGAAAAAAGCAGAAGATTTGAATTTAATACTTATAAAAAAGAACTAGCAAATTAAGACTGTAGCCAATAAAAATACAGCTAAACTCTCTAAATTCTTAAGTTTAAAAAATGAATAAAAGAAGATTTATCAAGAACTAAAACTCTTAGTATTAAAAAAGCTATAAATGAATAAGAGCTAGTCTAACATGACAAAAGATATCTATTCACATTAGAGTGAAGCTAAAAGGAATTTTAATAACTAATTTATGTGATGATTGTGAGTAAGAAGGTATAAAGATTAATAATATCTAAGATAAAACAGATTTATAATTATTGAAGTGTAATAGATTTAGGAATTAGATACTAAACAATAAATTAAGTTTCCTATTTTCCCTTTTTAAAATTTTACTCTCCAAATTTCTTCGCTTAGACCTAGATACTCTGTGATGCTAAAGTTCTAACTGAAACTACCTAAATTTTAGACTAAAAAGAAAATTAATTAAAAGTTGAGAGAGTAGAAGAAAAGAGAAGCTGCTGATACAGCTTATTTAGAAGACTAACAGAGTTAAACTTTTAAACTAGTATCAGTTAGCTGAAATATATGTCAATGAGAAAGTTAAATTATTAACTCATAGAGATAGAAGTCACTGAGACTAACGATAAAAGAATAACACTATTTCGGAAAAAAGAACGAAGATTTATATAAATTAACTTTATAATTATGTTGCTATGATAAATTTCATTACGTAAAAGACCAAAATAAGACTATAAAAAGCAAAGCAATAATAGACTAAAATTAATTTATTTTTAAGAACTTAAGAGAGATTATAAGAAGAATGCTAAACTATAAAAGTGAAAAATATGATTAAAGCTATCATTTACAGAGTTTAATTGAAAGAGATTAAAAATAATTGCTTAGCCTAATATTAAAATGTATGATAGAAGAAAAGATATTTAAACTAAAGGAGATTGGTAAATAATAGAGGCAAGTAAAACGGAAATAAAAGTAGGAAATTATCAAAATTGAAGTTCGTAGAAGGGAAGTAGTAGGATATAACTCAAAGAAAGTATCTAGATAAGATGGCTGTTTGATATACAAAAAAAGTGAATATAGAGGATTTGGCTAATTAGGGAAATTGTTAGATCATAAAAGGGATATAGTAAGATTTGAGGTTAAAATAAATTGACTGATAAACTTAGTTAAAAACGGTATTTCAATTAAGAAAAATGGTAATAGAGTAAAGTTTTTTAAAGGATTGAAATTTGAAGGTTAATTACTTAAGGGAAATGAATATTATCGCTGAGAAAAGATTGATAATTAGCAAGCCTGTTATTAAGTTAGGAGCACTTCCTACAATAATTTAAAGATATTAAGCCTTTATTGGTACTAATGGTATGTTGAGTTTGTTTTGTACTTGAATTGGTATGTTAAATAGAGTAAATATAATAGAAGCCTGTAACTTAAGCTGAACTTAACTAACTATCTATAAAGCTGTGTAAGAAAGTATTAAGTTAAATGCTAGTTTAAAGTATTATTTGTAAAGTATTGAAGAAGGAAACATTTAAAGTCGCATAAAAGGAAAGAATTAGAATAAAAAGATATTAAAGTCAGACATTAAATCAAAATAGACTGTTAATTAAGAGATTAAGCTATTTGGTATCTGTAAGCTACTATTGAAAGGGAAAAAGTTAAGAAAAAATGAAAATGCTGAGACTTGAAAAATGAATTGTTAAGGTGATAATTTCTAAATAGTTTTAAGAAAACATAAGGCAAACTTGGGTAAGAATAAGTTTGTTAAAGATAAAAGTAAAGCAAAGATACTTTTAGCTAATAATGATATTATAAAATTACCACTTCTAACACTATAAGCTTAGCTATTAAATAGATATCTCAAGAAGATATTATTTTATATTAATCTGAAACAATCAAGAGTTATTGAAAAGTTGTTCTTAAAGATAAATAAAGAAACTTGTTAGCAGTAAGATATGATAAATTGCGAGTGACTCTAAATACTAAGAAAAAGCCCATAGATCTTTATTAAGAAAAGAGAAACAATAAAATAGAGTTGTAGCTTTAACTACTCAGACGATAAACTTACTGAGAAAATTGAATCAAAGGCTTGGATCTTGCAGATATTTAAGATTACTAATAGAATAATAGATAAAATGAAAGGAAATTACTTATACTAAAGAATATCTATATTTTCATATGAAATGGAAAGGATAAAAATGAAATGTAAAAGCATTACTAAAGAAATACAACAAATTTTAATAATTAAGAATTTTAAATTTTGAAATAAAAGATTAGCAAATTTAGGAGTTCATTCAAATTATAAAAAACATAAGCTAAACATCTAAGCATTTAAATAATAATTTAAGTATAAACCTTATCTTATTTAAAATATCATACTGAAGAATTTTAAAAGTCTTAAATCTTATAAACTTCATAAATTAGTAAGAATATATCTTACATATCAGAAGATACTTTCTTCTTTTATTTAAAGTCAATCTTTAAGGACTTAAACATACTAATCAAACATGATATCATATTAATATCTAAGTTTTACCTTTATTTCTAATAAGAAGGTGTTATACCAACATTTAGTTCTATTTGTAAAATTTTATTACTTTTAGACGTAGAATCAAATTAGAAAACCTATCAAGCGAAGATAAATTAAATCTTTTGTTTTGGTTATGCTCAAATATAAATCTTAAAGTTTCTTCAATCAAATGTAAACTATCTAAGATATAAAAAATTTAACTCCAAATACCTCTATTTTTATTATAAAAGAAGGATAAAAGCTGAGTGCTGGTGGAAACTGCAATTTGGATAAAAAAATAGTATGAAGCAATATGAAAGTTTTGAACTATTGAAGAAAAATTAGTTAGTAGAAGGGAATTTCAGAAGAAATTATGGGAAAGAAATAGTTAATAGGGAAAGAAGTTATTGAAACTAGCAATTTAGGAATAAAAATAAGATCATTATTCTATCTATTTTTTCTTTGTCTTCTTAAGTTTAAGTAGCTGCATAAGGTATCTATCCTTTCTAAACTATTAAAAATCTAAATGTTCTCCAGCCTGCTTTTTTCTTAGTCTATCTCTAGTCTTATACTCCTGGCTCTGATCTATCTGGGTGATACAATCTTTTGATTCCATTTTAGTGACTTTATTTCTAAGGTGAGGTAAATTTACTGCAAGATCTTACTTTTATCTCACATTTAAAGAAAGCTAGTGATCTTTGACTGGCCATTTAGGTCCATTCTGCGTTATTGCTATATCCAATTATAGTAAAGGGAATTGTCTTTTCTTCTAAACCAACTTTTTTGAAGTGATAGGGCAATTATTATAAGTTGTTTTTAAGATCAAGTTTGAAGCGATTTTCTGTAATAAGCCTTCAATCAATAAGCTGAGCATTCCATCAAATTCTCTTTTATAGGATAAAAGTAGAACTAAGTTATATAATTATTAAGTTACTATTGGACTAATATTCTATAGATCGAAAGTTATTTCGTTAATTATGTGATAGAGGAATTTTAGGTTTAAAGAAATTGGATAATTGTAATTATTTATGTTTCTTAATATTAAATAAAATAAGAATTTTTAAAATAATGAAGTTGGTAAGACAAGTAGCTTAGAAAAGCTACTTCTTTATAGATCAGAGCTATTCTTTAAGTCTTCTTAAGCTATTCGTTTGCACTGCTTATCTGATTGTTTTAATCTTACTATTTTAATTACTTGATTCGGCTTTCTCCTCATTATGGACTAATCTTCTTCTTTAAAAAACCTCGGTAGATCATTAGTTGCAACACATTTCTAGAGCAGGTAAGAAGTAGTTATATTAATAAACAAAATTATGTTGAAGAGTCCTAATTTTGTGGATTCAGCTTCTGAAACAGTCTATTATCAATAAATCCTAAGATTTTATTTTCTCCTTCAGCTTTCTGTTTTAGCTTCGCTTATTCCCTTTGTGTCTAGCTTTTAGTCTCTGTTAAATGATTTAGGTTTGATATTGAAAGGATTAGATGACATGAAATGGTTGAGAGTGGAATGGGGTTGGTTAGTGATAGTTATAGTTTGGATATGTAGAATTTAGAATATCTCTTTAAACTTAGTGACAGTTTGTTATATTATTGGTAATTATGATTATCTACATCTGCATCCAATCTAGTTACTAGCTTAAATGAGACTTTATATTTGTGGAAGCTTTAGTTGTAGCTTGGTTTTAAGGTTATGATGTGCTTTTTAAAGGATTGGCTAAAAAGTTGAAACTAGAATTGAAGTTTGAAGATATTAAAGATAGTATGATATAGTAGTATGAATGAGTATGATGGATATGGTTATGAAAATGAGCAGATGACTGATAAGGAGTATGTTAAACTGAAGCGAGAATAAGGAGTGGTATGATGATTGATGACTTAAGGTGATGATGATTAAAGAGATAATATTGGTATAGGAAGACTATGTATTATTTAGTTAGGAATGAATATAATAGTTTAGAATATTGAGTTATTAAAAAGGAGAATTGAAGGCAATAAGATTAGATAATGATATCTATATAACTAGTTGATGTTGATTAAAAAAGAGAAATGAATTAGTATAGTGTAAGCCTTAGATTAAAATTAGTGTTTTAATAATCTTAAGCTTAATTATGAGCAATTATGTTAATTTTTTGAATGACTATTAAATTAAAGCGTCTCTACTAGGACTTTTGAAATGTATGGGATTGATTTTGATAAATAGTTGTACTTACTACTAAATAATGGTTTTTTGTTTGTGTTTTAGTTGTGTTATCTTAACTACTTATGTAGTGTTAATTGAAATAATGAATTAGTTTTAGCTTTTATGGATTTGATTAAGGTTATTATGATTTTGTATCTATGTTAGCCATAGGTATATTTCATAAATGATAATTTATTCCTATATATTTCATAAGTATAATAGTAGGGAAAATTGTTGCATTTTATTTTTTGAATTTAAAAGTAAAAACTTAGAAGGCCATAAGATTGTGGATAGGTTTATGGAAGATATGGTATAATAAGTTAGCTCTGTAGTTGATGTGTAGCAAGCATAATTACTAAAAGAGCTATTTATACATTAGAATAATAAACTTAAACTTATATGAAAATAAAGGTTTTAGTTAAATTGTCTAGTAGTTAATTCTAAATTAAATATACCATTCTAAAACACCATATAGCATCATATCAATAATCAGGCTTAATCATATACAAACCTAAAGTACTAATCATCAATACATACTTACTATCTATCTAAATCCTAACTATTTATTCAATCAGATTTACCTTACAACAAACCTTTAAGTCAACATACAAATTAAGTCTAATTTCTTCTAAACAGACTCAAACTTACAGCTGAAAAACTAAAATGCTCAATTACAGAACAACAACTTTAAATCTTATTTAAGAAATTAAGCTACACAAGATTAAGCAGATTAGAGCCAAATATTTAAATTATAGAATTCAGAGAGATTAATTTAAAGAGAGAAAGGAATATCAACCCTTTATTAAGTAGTTATTTATTAATTTAACTAAACCATCTTTATTATTATACCTCTCTGCTTCTTATTCAAATAACACTAATCAATCATCATTCAAACCTTATTAAAATACCTAAGTGCTACCTTAAATCTAAATTAATAACTAATAATTACCAAAGAATAAAATACAAAAAGATAAGATATTATTTAAATCAATAGAGTAGCTTTAAGTTAATTACTATATTTCATCATTCTAATCTAATTTCAAATATTACCATTATCTTACCAGCCATACCAAAATATTTCCCTTTTTTACATTTTGCTAAACATATAATAGTTTATGATTCAAATCTATTTCAAAATTATCATCTTAAAAATTATATAGAGAGAAGATAAATCTTTACTAATAACATCTTTAAATTTAAAATTATTAACATAAGTCTAAACTAAAAAATACATTTTTATTCAGTTATCATACAACTATTCAACTCTTTATTCTAAACCTTTAGTCTTTAACTATCAAATTGCATTTGCTAAACATTTATATCCATAAACTATTGATGTTTTCATTGAGTCTAATCTTTTTTAGATGAACTTCTTATTAATTACATCCTTAAACTTTTATAATTTTCTTTATCTTTTATAAAGCAGGTTAATATAAGGTGCTAGTCCTTTTATATCCTTTTAAGATATTAATGCAAATAACCCTTTTTTTTACTTAGTCTTTCTTCTAATTTTGTGCTTTTTAGTTCTAAATAATCTGGGTGATTCAAGCTTCTAAATCCATTTTTCTTAAAGGGATTTTTGTCAGAAGCAATAGATCTACAGCTAGACCTTATTTTCTGTCCCTTCTAAAGATAAAATTTAGTATTTACTGTCAATATATCCACATTCTATATTATTAGAATATCCAATTATCTCAAGCAAATTATCTTTTCTTTATAAGCTAACTGTTTTAAAGTGGTGGGGGTAATTTTTCTATATCTGCTTCTGTTAAGATTAGTATTCTAGTTGATCTTCTAAAGTGAATCAATATTATCGCTAAGTTGAATGTTCCTTCAAGCTCTCTTTTTTATAGAATTGGAATGCAAACTCAATTAAGAGACTAGTGAGCTACTGTAAATTGCTACTCTATAAACCTAAAATAATTATTAATAGCTATATAATCTAACAACTTTAAGATAGAAGTACTTTGATGATTGTTACTTTTTTAAGTTTCTTAGGATTAATAATATTTAAATTTAAAGCTAATGGAGTCGGTAAGACTATTAACTTTGAATTGTTACTTCTTGATAATTTATTTCTATAATTATTACTTATCTATCCCTTTGAGCTGCTTTTCTAAATATTACTGAAGTTAATTACTTGGTGAGATTAAAGTTTTAGTTTAAAGCAATTTAGATAAGACTAATAATATTAATTAGCTTAAGAGAATTAAAGATAATAGAAGTATAGTATCTAATATATAAGTAGTAACTAGTTATTGCTAATAAAGACAATTTAATAGTTATTATATAATCCTTTATTAAAAATAGTCTCTTTATTATCCTAAGCTTTATTATCTACTATTATCTTTATTCTTTATATCTTACTATTAAGGTTAAGTTTTGATATCATTATTATAGCTATTCCTATATGTTTCTTAGGAGAAAGCAAATAAAACATTAAAGCTCTGAGTTTCTAAGAGAAGTCTAACTATATTAGTACAGTCTAAGATATGCATTGAGACTGGAACTTTAAATGAGTCTAGAAGTTATAATAGAATGTTCTATACCTTGTGATTAAGTATTTGCAGTTAGGATTTTTAAAGTGGCTTAATCACTACAATTTAGTAAGGTATCATAAGAATGAGGTAGGTATTACTTTGATTAAAAGCAGCTAAGTTACTTAAGGTTTAAGGATTAATTATTGAGGAAATGTTGCTGAAACCTAAAATTGGAAATATATATGCAGTTTGAAGAGATTTAGCTTATAGAAGAGTAAAGTAATAAATAGCAATTCTGTAAGGAAAGAAAAAGAAATAACTAACAAATCAGCATTTATAGTCTTAAAATTTAGCTTCTAGAGGAAAATTCTTCTCAGCAGGAGAAGTTAGAGATAGTCTGGAATTCTTCAGCAGATAAAGTTAAGAACTACAGAAAACATTGATTTGATAATTGAATAATAGTGGTGAATCGAGTGTTAAAATAATGAGTGAGTGTAAAATGATGCATAACTGAATAATAGTGTTTTGAGCATTATGAGTGATTGAAAATAATAATGGTAATGATTTAAAAAGGATTAGTGTTATTATATTTGATTGGTTGAAATAGTAGTAATAAATTGGGTAGTTCATTACACTATAGATAATTATAAAAGGGATAATTAATTTAAAGATATAAACATTCAAAATATTTATTAGATATCGTCCGTGTGGAAATTTTAATACACGAGAACCATGCTGGAGAGTATGGCAGGCCATTCAATTTTCTGTCCTATCAGCTTTCGATTGTAGTGTATTGGATTACCATGGCAGTGACAGATAACAGAAAATTAGGGTTCGATTCCGGAGAGGAAGTCTGAGAGACGGCTACCACATCACAACATCAAGGAAGGCAGTAGGCACACAAATTACCCAATCCTGACTGAGAGAGATAGTGACAAGAAATAACGACAACGGGTTTCGTCTCGGTGATTGGAATGATCACAACGTAAAAGCGTTAGCGAGAGCCCACTGGAGAGTAAGTCCTCCAATTTTGTTCTAGAGGTCTTTAAAAATATAGTATACATGAATTAAGGTTGGTTTTAACCGAAATCCCATCATAAATTTAAGGAAAAAAGCTGAAGTGAGCCTAGATTATGAAATAGAATAGTTAGCTTGTATATGAAATGTAATGAGTTGCTTATTTGGATGATTTGTTGCTAAAGCGTCTAATTTGGGCAGAAAATGGTTAATATAGCAAAAGTTGAAAAAGTGTTCATGATAAGCAGATAAAGTGATTTGCTTTTGATAGTTAAAACTTTAAGAACAATGCTGTCAAAGATCTTATCTTTCGATTGATTTGGCACCTTGAACTAAATAGATCTAACAAATTATCATCTTAAAGACTAAATTTTTGCTTCCGTGCTTAAATAGTTAATTTATTAGTAGCAGTTATATCCTGCATGTTCAATCGCTTAAAATTTTGTCTTATTTAATTCTAAGGAGAAAATCTAAAATGTGCTAGGCTAATTTAAGATTAATAGTAGATAACTACGATTAGATAAAAGCAGCAATTAATAGATTCTTATTTTCCTTCTGTAATATTTTAATTTTTTCCAATATTAGTTCAAATTAATGATTGTGATTAGTTATTAAGCAGGTTTTATATATAAGTTAATTATCTTTAGAACATATTAATTACAATACTATTTGATGCTCTTAACACAAGTTATAAATTTTAGTTTTAATAGTTTTTAGTTAATGTACAAGTTTAGTTTATTTTAACTTAAAATCAAGACAGAATATAACATTATTCCTCTTATGCATTGCATTTAAACATCACTACCTATACATTACCACTTAGACTATTAATCTCATAAACCCATCATCACATATAGCACAAATCCTTACATTTTGGACATTTTTAATCAATAAATTAATTATAAGAAAATAAATAGCTTTAATTATATCCTTATAATATAGATAATCCATAGACAAGCAATTTATTAAGAGTTTAAATATTATTAAAGAGAATGCTTAATTAAATAATATTTATTACTCTATCATAACGTATTCTATATGCTTTTTGTGGATAACTTTAATCTTTTATGATAGTTTTATTAATATTCAATTAATTTAAATTCAATTCACAAATTAAAAATTAATATCTTACAGAAAAAGCTGCTAGCGTTATCTCTGCCAAAATGGCATTTTTAGTTCAGTTCTTATTTCTCATTGAACAATTTCCCTTTTAGATTTCATGCCTTTTATCTAACTAATTTAATTCCAGAGGTTCAATATTTTACTATTTATCTACTTCTTAAATTTATCTTTATCATTCAAATACTCTTTTCTTTTACTCACCCAGCCTTTTTTTCTTGTTTTGTTATTAAAAATTAGCTTGCTGAAATGAGATTTTAACACCTTAGATAGTCTTGTTAAACTTAAGTAACTTTTAATGTAGTAATTAACTAACCAAGATCGCATAGTTAGAAGATCCTCCAGTTTGTATATTTTCTATCTTTTATTCCATTTCTGTAAGCAATCTTCTATTTTCATTGATATAATTAGCATTCTTATTATACCTTCTAATTACTAGATATCCAGCAAAAAAATTCTTAGAATAAAATCTATTTAATAAATACTATAAAAGGCCTATTTTAGCTTTCTTTAGTATTTGATTTTAATTAAATTTTAGGAATTTATTCAATAATTGAACGTAAAAGTTTAAAAAATAAAACAGTATTTTATAATATATAAATACCGCCAAAATTTGTTTGGCTCTATTTAAAGGTTAAAATCTTTATTTATCCGCCTTTTTCTTGATTTCTCAAGTTAGTTTTGCTTCATAGGTTATAATCCTTTAAAGTACATCAAGATCTTTCTACTATCTAATCTAATCGACATAATTTAAAACCTTAATCTATTAGCTCTAAAATATCTTACAGCCCCAGTTTTGAGTTTATCATCTGAATTTTATCGAAATTCAACTTTATTTTTTAATTATTCCCTTCTAAATATAGATCTGTGAATTTTTCATTAGCATTTAAGATCTCTCCCATGTCTTACATGTTTATTGAAGCAAGCAGCTTAAATTTATCTTCCTGCATTAAATTTTGAAAGCTCTATTATAATTCTCGATGTTTTTCTTAATATTAATAATATAATCATTTTTCTATTGAGAAATTGCTTACCCACCAAATTTACTATTTCTTCAATTACTCATTTTACAGCCTCAAAAAGAGTAATTTTAAGCTAAAAGTATCATTGATACTTGATGCTTTTTTAATTCATTAGTAAATATAAAAAATGAACTGAAACCTAATTAAGTTAAGGAATGTTTTCCTTTGAATAGCTGCTTCTCTAAATACCTTTTTTAGCTATTCACTTTTGCTATTTATCAGCTTTTAACTTTAGTCTTCAGGTTGATTTCTTAATTATAAATTTACATCCAATAAATTTAAGATCTCGTAAATTTCTCATCATTCCATTTTTACTTCGCATTTTTTAGATTTGCTTATATTTTCTTTAAAACTTAATCTCTTTTGGATCTTGACTCTCAATCTTGATATTCTTTGCCTTTCTTAATCTAGATTCTGGTTATACTTATTAGTCCTCTTTATATACTTCTTCTTTAAGAAACATAGCAGATTCTAGTATTTATGTATGGCTTAAGGTTAAACCTTATTACAAAACTTCTTAGACTCTTAGATATCACCAGCTTAAATTACGTTCTTATATTATACCTTTCCTATTTAAATTACCAAAATATTGTAAAGAGTTAGTTTAAGAATCCAATAGTACTTTTGATGCTAAATATCCTGAGGAATAGTTTTTCTATAATAGGAAGAACTGGTTATTCTAACCTATTCTAATTTGGTTACATATTCTACTTTCAATAGTTGATGTATCGCTAGCAATTTAGCTTGCAAATCTGAGACAAAAGTAGTCAAACGTCTTTAAATATTGGTTCTGTTAATATTTTCTTATACTGAAACAGTTCTTTAAATAAGCACATTTATTAAATTACCTAGACTAAATCTTATTAAAACCTCTTAAATAATCTGTCATAATAACTAGTTAGAGATATCTTAGATATTAAAGTATTTCTAAAATAAATAATATCTCTTATGAATAATTAAACTTATAATGTATTTTGCTACTTCTCTTTTATTAGATTTAGATTTACTATTACTTAGCTTTCTTCTTTATTGATCTATATTTTATTTTACCCTCCAAATATTTTTTGTTCTAATACTTGAATTGCTTATAATTATCTACCTTATGTATGTTAAATTTCTATATTTAAGGATAATTAAAGTATTTTCTACTTATTGGATATTAACAGTCTAATCCTCATTATTTATTTTCCTTTTCATTTAATCCTTTTTTAATTTCCTTCATTTAAAAACAATATAAATTATAAAAAAAAAAAAAGATGGAGCAGAACATTAGATTAAATAAAAATCAAATAAGAAATGCTCGGAAAAAGGCTGCTTAAGTTCTTCGATAAAAAGCAAAACAATAAGAAGAATCAAGCTCCGACTCATAAGGTAAAATAATGATCGGAACTTTGCAAGCTGAGGAATTTAAATCAGATATTTCAGAGGAACTACGACAAAAGATCGAACAAATGTAAAAAATTATATCCCGATACGAAGAAACAATATATAATTAAGACTTATTAATACGGGAACTTACAACAAACATTGACGTGCAAAATAATGAAATGGAAATCCTTAAGAATCAGCTAATAGAAAACAAGGTAATAACGGAAGAACAACTTTGAATGTAATCGCAATAAAAATCTTAACGTACATCAAAGATGGAAATCGAAAAAACTTTCACTCCATTATAAAGTGTTTAAGAACAGAAAGAAATTAGATATGATAATAACTTAATTAAAAGACTAGAAAATATTGAAAATAAGCTATTTAAAAAACATATTAGTCAAAAGAAGATTAAAAAATAATGTTGATATTGCCAATCCAATTACCACTTATTAAGAAGATGCTGAGAATGAAAAAAATTAAATGAAAAAGTATAATAAAGAACATGAAGAGCATTGAATTTTCTATGGATAACTCCAACAGGAATATACAAATAAAAACTGCCTATGCGCTCTTTTGAAAGCAATCAGTGGTAACCATCCACATAAAAAAAATGGTCGCGGTATCCATCCGAGTCAAAAAAATGGCGGCAGGAACTGGTTGAAAGTCCAGAATATGCCAAAACATTTTTTTAACATTTAGTTTACTATTATTATTAAAAACAATATAATTAATTTATAGTTTTAGCTTAATTAAGAAGACAAATCTAACTATCTAGTTTAGTAAGATAGTTAGATATAAAAGGATAACCATAAGAATAATAAAGAAAAGTGATTTAATAAAATATACTATCAATGATACTTTACTGTAGCATATCAAATGCTAAGCAGTTTATATCTTTAGTTTATATTTGATAGAAATGAAGCTACCCAATATTTAAATATCAAAATATAATTAAAAATAATAACAAAAAGAGATATAGGAGCATGCATTGGACTATAGAGTGTAACTACAAGTCATCCACTCATTAATTAAAACTAAGAAAAGATCAAGTAGAAAAATTAGATTTAAATACAGAAACTTATTCTTATGGAAGCCTTAAGAATAGAAGGTCTGTTAAGCTAAACAACACTACAGAAGAAGTTTCTAAACATATTTCCTAAGCAATTTTCATTCTAATATTCGAAATATAAAGCGGCATTAACTTGATTTCCCTTTAGCTAGCTAATAAGCAAGTAGAAAGATTATCTTTATTGGTTATTTATTTTAGAGACTTGAACTATCAGCAAGCATATACGTTAGCAGTAATTTAAATTTGCACAAGGATACATAATTAGTCCAGCATCTTCTCATAAGCTTTACTTTGAGTCTTTAAGGTTAGTTTTAGTTACTTACATTTAATATTTGGAAAATGCTTAGGTAATAAAGCAGTTATTATTATAATTAAGATAAACTTTACTTTATTCAGCATTAAAGCTGCTTAGTCTAGTCCCTGGTTCCTTAATTTTCTTTTAATATCCCAATCATTTTATCATATTGTTAAGTTAGATCTTTTCATTAGTAAGTAAACTGGCAGATTTTTTATTAGCAAAAGTCTTAAGATATTAAAGATACCAAGAAGAATAATTAGTAATAAGATCAAGCAGCCTCATAGTCTGTTATAGCTTAAGCCAAGGATCTTATTAATAGATATAAAGCAGATAGCTCAGAAGGAAGATTTATAAAAGGACTAAAGAGAATAATGAAATTATATATTAAAGAAGCATTATTAAATCCATATTCAGCTAAGAATTTATATTAAACATAATAAGAGAGAAAGGCAGATTCATCCTAACATTACAAAACTGGACGCTCATTAGAGAAAAATTAACGTTTATATTATTTAAGTTCAGCTACTAAGAGAAAGAATATAGATCAAAATAGTAAATTATAAAGAAGAAAATTAGATATTAAAAAGGGGATAGATTTGCGTTAATAACTAAGTATTAGTTTTAGTATTATAATATTGTAAAATTAATACTCTTATAAAAATAGATTTAAGCAAAGAATGATTTAAAGATATCAATTTAATTTAATGTTTATAAAGTTATTAAATTACTGTTTTGCTAAAAATAATTATTAACATCTAAGAGATTACATTAAGTCTTAGCTTTAAAATTAATTATGAGTTATAGCAAAAACCTTTTTCAAAACTGTTTATTTTACCAGCTTTCTTATTTCTACTTTTAATTACCATATAATAGTAGGATCCATGAATAATAGATACCCATTCTCTTCTTTTTTACTTCAAATGATGCTTCATGAATAAATTTTGGTCACTATCTAATTACCAACTGAGTAGGTTGTTTTTATTGCTACTTCATTTGAATGTATTAGAATTAACTTTCTTCTATAATTATAAATAACCCTATCTTCAATTCTTCATAGTTTAATCTTACTATCTTATTTAGATTCTTTAGCTAGACAACTTTCAATAGCATTCATTTATTCTTTTATTTCCTTTATAGCGAAGTTATTATATGCAACAATTAGCTTAACCTAAATAGGATTTAGAAATATATTCTAATAGTTTTAGCAATTTAATATTGCATCTCTTAAACTTACTCTAAACTGCTGAGATTGTACAATATTAACCTTTGTTCTTTAAATTTTTTTCCCCTAATTCTGCTTAATTTAGTTTCTATCAGATTAACTTTTTGGTGCTCATCTTGTTACTTACAACTCCTAGTCTAGATATCTCTTATCATGATTGTATCTTTGTCCTATATAATATCTGGAACAGCACTGGAAGTTATTTACCACACTTAATTAACCTAAAGCAATTTTTAAAACTTATTTACGCATATCCTATTTCTCCTTTCCTAAAATCTCAATTATAATTTCGAGCCAGAATATACCGCCTGAAGCTTAAATCTAACAGCAACTCAAAAAATGTAATGAAAGCTAAGGTAAAAATGAAATAATAAGTTTTATTACTTTAAATTTAAGATTGAGATTAGAAGGTAAGTAAAATAGCCATTAATAGTAGATAGGATAAACATATGAGTGACTGCTAAGAGAAGATATATATGATTTAGCTTCTTAAATATCTTTATAATATCAACTTTAAATTAAAAATCAAGAGCAACACTATAGAAGAAAAAGTAGAATCAATAACAGGCTTTTCTTATTATAAGCCTTATAAAGTGTCAAGCAAATATTTTATAATTAAATATAGTTAAATTAAATAGACTTAAACAAGGCTAAAATAGGAATTATTTTTAATATCATAGCAGATATTAAAAGAAGAGTGCTGATCTAATAAAGGTGATAAGTAAGTTTGAAGCTACTCTGTTTCGATTTTACTTGAAAGAGAAAAAGAAATTATCTTAACCTAATATAAACTGCATGAAAAGAGAAAGGGTAAGCAAATTGAAGGAAGATTAATGGATAAGCCTTAATCCATAGACAAATAAATTAGCAGCTTAAGATTAAAATTAAATTCAAAGAATTTAAGAAAAACTAACAGACCTAAGAGGGTAAGTTTTCTTATTTAGGATTATTTTTTAAACCAAACATCTAGAATTATCTTCTGTCTAGATTAGGACTAAGATCAGCTTGTTCAAATTAATAAAATAAAATCATAGAAAATAAATAAGTTCGCTAGGTGAACACTGAATCAGCTTTGAAAATGTTTTACTATAGAAGTGAAATGAAGAATAAATAATAAATAAATATAATATCTTATATTAGTTAGACTTTACTCTATTATTACATAGATACCTAATATTTGTTTTTTGCTAAATATGCTTTTAATATAAAAGCTTTTTGAAAACTTCTATGAATCATTATTAATGTTTTTTATACCAACATCATAAATTATATGCTACTTACTTATTCTTCTACTAAAGAATTTGGAGAAAGGATTATTTGCTTGCTATCATGATTATTAAAAAAGCATACTTTTATAAATAAAGAAGTTTAAGATTATATGTTACCAATCTAAATAGCCAAGATTTTATGCCTTATTAGTTTTTTCTTTTTAGATATATTAACTTCTTAGAAAAGGCTTCATATCTCTGGCTTCTGTCTTTTTTATTTGCATTTTTAAAGTTTTAAAGGCAATTTCCTTTTATTTTAGAATTAAAGCTCTCCTTTATAAAAATCTTGGTTGAATTAAGCAGTATTATTAATTAAGGAAAGGGAATGATGATTAGGTATTAATGAATATAATAATAGGAATATGACTTACTAGAATCTAAATAATAATAAGAATATTTATTTAAAATGCTAGTTAAAGATAACTAGATTAATTAAGATTATTAAAGCTTCTAAATAAAATAGTAGAAATATTAATGAGATTAACTAAAATCATATTCTAATTGTATCATCTTTCTTTAACTTTATTTTAAATCTCTAGTTTTAACTTTTCATTACTAAATAAAACAGGCTGCTTTTTATATTTCTGAACCATCTATTTACATTTTATTTACTTTAATATTGTAAATTTACCCACTACTATCCTTTTCATTATGCCTTTTAATTATATTGGTAAATATTATTAAAGACTTTCACACTAAAACCAGTATCTTTAAGATCTTCTTTTTTGCAAGGATAAAATTTAATTTTTGGCGCTATCTTAGATTTATTTAAAATCTACTTGGATTTTTTAATGCTTTGGTTTATAAGTTTTACATTTTTCCCCTATAAATGTAAAATACAAAATTTCTTTAGATAGCATTAGATTAATTATCTCATTTTACTTTATTTATATCTGCGCTTTTTTTATAATTTTTGCCTTTACTTTCCTGGTTCTTTCAAAAATAACTTTTTCTATATTTTTCCAGTTATAGGAAAGCCTACTTTAAGGTTTTGCAATTGAAATTTTGTTTTTCTTTATTTGCTTATAGCATCTTAAAATTTTATTGAACAAATCCAAAAGAATTTTCTTAAGTTTTTTGCTTTCCTCTAATAAAAATACAAAATGATATAAGAACTATCTTTAACTTATCCCTAATTGCTTAGTCTGGCTTGTTTCTGAATATTGTATGTCTAATATATCTATGAAAGTTGATATGGTTTAGACTAAATTGATTTGATTAGTGTTGTGTAAGTTTTGTATTTGTAAATAGTATTTTTGATTAGTGAATTTAAAGTGAAATAAGTAAGTTTGACTAATGATAATGAATATATTGAATTAGTAGTTACTATAGCATTATTAAGGATTACTAAAGAATTAAAGCTTTTTTAATTAAATAGCCTTCTACTATTGATTATTATGCTTTAGTTCTAATTTTTTAATAGATCTCTTTAATTAAAGGTTAGCCTCATTATTTATGTTTCTTAATTACATTTAACTATTACATTATTAAAGAAACTAACTTTTGCTTCTTAATTTTAATATTATACTGTTGTTAGTTACTAAAAGAGAGATATAGAAACATATGATAATCTTCTGAGTTAATTAAAATATTATAAAATAGAGCTTCCTATAAGAGTTTAAAGGAATAGATTTACTAATTTAACTAAATAGATAGCCAACATTGTTTCTTCTTTTATATCTTTCCAACCTTTTTATTTTACTACCTCTATTCATTATTTCAAGCTTGATAGATCTGAAGTTTTACTTATGAAAGTTTCTGGAATTTAAATTTAAATTTCCAGTTACTGCCACAAAGAATTTGAATGGTTTGAGATGTTTTGTATGAATCTAAGTTGTAACTTGATTATATTTTGCTCTAATTAATTAGTGGATGCTAAACAATATAAATATAAAAGGAGTTAACTTGAGGCTTGCTATTAATAAACTCCTGTTTCTTATAAGTGCAAAGGTTAAAGATTTGAAGTTACTAAGGTTTTACTCATTCTTAATTTTGTTCTTTATAAATAAAAATCTAAAAATTTGATATCTTAATCTTTAGCTTCAAGCAATATTTAAAATTCTGTTAATTTTTCTTTTAGATTCTTTTCCTCTTAGTGTCTAAAGAGAGCAGGCTAATTAAGCTATTTTCTATTTTCCATATTCTATACATTTTGAAAGCTATAATAAAAATATCAAAACTAGCTCTAATTGTTTCTATTTGTTCATAAGGGTTCTCTCTATTTAAATATCTTTTATTCCTTTAAATCTGTTTTTTTCTAAATGGCTTTTAACTTATTAATTGACCTCTCATTATTAAAATAACTTATGAAGTCTTCTGTTATAAGTTACTTCTTCATCATTTTACATATTTCCTTTCTTAATCTTAAGTAAAATCCTTTCTATCTTACTAATGCCTTTTATTCTTTAAGATTATTAAGTTTAACAATAAACCTTATTTTTCTACTGAGTCTTTTATATTCTAAGCTATTTTCTCTAAAATGCTACTAGCAACTCTAATAATATTTCCTTTCTTATTTCTCTAGATTTACTTATTTGTCACCCTGATTTAATAAGCTCTGTCTACTAATAAATGCTTTCTATTATTTATTTTTTGTTAATTTTAGCTTTAAAATTAAGATTAAGCTTCAAGAAATGCCTAAAATATATATAAAACTAAATGAACTAGCCCTCTGATTCAATTAATTACTTAGCAAAACTAACTTAGCACTCAAATTAAGAACTCAACTAGCGTCTCTCATAAGCCATGCTCTACTATTACCTCAGTACCCTGCATTCCATATTATATAGCATTATCTTTAATCATTTTACTTTACTACCATACTTCAAAGGCTGCATTTTAGCAAAGCAGGTTTATTCTGCATTTAGTAAGTAAAAGACATTTGACATCACTTAGACTGCTTTCTTATAAGGGTTAGTTCCTTTTTTAAAAAGCTTATTATAGCCTAAAAGACAAAAATGATGCTGAATTCTTATATTCGTCTAAGAAGAAACAGCTTAGACAATATAGCATAAACATAAGTCTTAATAGACAGAAATTTGAAAGGTTAAGCAAGCTTATTTATTAATGGTTAGATTAATATATAGGTAAAAGCATTTAAAAAGAGACTAGTAACAGCATTATATAACGCTTTCATCAATATAAATAAGCATTAAGGTTGCGTACACTATTCAGATTGCTTGAGCAATTAAAGCTAGATTAAGTAAATTGAAGGGTCAGCTTAAGCTATTATATTAGAAACAAAGCAGCTGATAATTAAGCAAATCTTTAATAATTAGCTTAAATAATTTTAGCATAGTAATTAAATGCAAAACTAGAGGGAGGGATACAAGCTAGAGTAGCAAGCAGATTAAGAAAAAAACATCTTATATGTAAAGAAGATAATTTGAAAGATTGTAGGAGAAAAGGAATAAATAAATAAGAATTTTAATTTTAGCATTCAATAGAAGTTTAGCTAAATAGTACCAAGAACACAAACAAGTACTTGATTTTTATATTTAGTTTGAGTAAAAAGATACAGAATTAAATTATAAAATGAAGATATCCTTTTATAAGTTGCTAAATTCAAAAATATCTTTAAATGATACATAAATAGTTTTAAGAATGTTGATTCATGATAAAACTTATTTATCTTTTCTTACCTTATCAAATCAACTTAATACAAAAACTTCATTCTTTTGAGACTCCCTTTAATACATTTTAACATTTCTGTTTCTAATTTTGTATACAGTTTCCTTTTTCTAAATAGCTTCTCTTTCATCTGCTTTATAAGTAATAGTATATTAAATAGCCTCAAATATGCCATAATTCCGTTTGGAAGCTCCTCTTTTATATATTTTTCTTGGAGGGTTTATTACCCAACAATATTTAAAGATATTAATTAACTTAATATCAAAAAACCAGTTTAGTTTATCTGTTATAACCTTAGCATTAAAAATTTTATTTCATTTCTTAGATACAAATTAGAAAATCAATTTTTTGCTCTTAGGTAGTAATTTATAGCTTATTTAGCAAAGAATCCTAAAGACTCTTTGTATTTAATTTATTTATTATAGCCAAGCATTAACGACTCTTAATTAAACTCTATTGATATATGCCTAATTTTAGAAGTTAAGCTAATTAAACTATTATTTCAGCCATTTTTACTTCGAAATATTATAGCAAATCAAAATCTAGTTTCTAGTATCTATTTCCATAAAAATCTACTATAAGTATATTTAAACTCTATATAAACTAAGTACTTAGATATTAATATATCTATAGCATATGATAAACAGTCATACTATAATTTTACTATAGATTGAAAGAATCTTTTTAAAATCATATATAATAAGCTTTGAAATAAGCATTTCAGATCAATTACGATAATGATAGATTTATCTGAAATGTAATTAAGGATGATAGTAATGAGCATATGTGATTATACATTATAGATGGATAGTATAATTGAATAGAAAAAGCTTATTTTGAAAGATAGTTTTAACTTAATATTATCCGAACTAGAAATGGTTTATGAAATAGGAGAGAATAAAAAAATTTTGATATGCGGTTTAAAGATTGTGTGATTAATTAATTTCAACCGAAAAAGTTCTTGGACCGGAAACTTCTTTCCGATTGCACGACCCGACGCTCTCTTTTTATGGAATAACAGGGATATCCTGTTGTGCTCCAGGCACAGCTACTAGGGAGCTCCATCGCTATGAGCAGCCAGGCTTCAAGGCCCTACCAAGAGCGGATAATCTCAAAGACAGTGTTCCCTTCAGAAAATGACTCTGACCAGGGACTTTCTCAGCGACAGGAAAGGAACTTGTTCCTAGCCATAAAACCAGAAAGATTAGTCACGAAGGTCATTCTCAGCTCCCACCGTCTTTTTAATTAAATTTTTTAAAAGTTATAAAAAATATTTTTTTAATTCTTTTTTAAACTTCAAAAACTCTAAAAAATTTTATTATCTATGTGAAATCTTTTTAGTTTGAGAAAATAAATAAAAATATTAAAGAAAGAAAAAATTGAATGGATAAAAGGTTTTTAAAAATTAAAAAATTTGTATTTTTATTTAAAGATTTATATTACTAAAGATTTATGGAACGGAATAAATTAAAATTTTGCTTGTATCTGTAAAAGCTATAAATAAATTTTAAAATTAGAAATAAAAAATGTTCGGAAAATGAATTTTTATAAAAATTAGTTGTTTTATTATTTAAAAAATACTATAATTTAAGTATATTGTTAAATATATTTTGATTTTTGTGCTTATATCATAAAATTTGTTATGATAGGATAAATCTCAAATTTAAAAGAAAATATATAAATAATTTAGTTCTTGCAAATAAATGTTTTTTTATTTTTACTTCTTAGAATAAAAATATTAAGCTATAAATTTTTACTATGTGTGCTTTATAAATAAATCTAATACTCACTCATTGTAATCATAAAAACAAACTGATATTGTATCATCATTTTCATAGCATATAGATGATAATACTCTAATACAATAAAAATTTAATTAAGAAATTGTTAAAGTTAGTATATTTATAACTAATAACTATTATTTAACTAATTGAATACATTATTTATAGTAGTTAGTTTTTAATTATAGCTTTAAGAAACTTAAAAAATTAGCTTGAAATGTATTTAAATTGTTTCAAGAAAATAATTAATTAATTAATTAATTTTAACTAAAAGAGTTAGGCCATCTTTAGTTAGAGGAAATATTTCCTCAAATGAAAGAAAATAAAAATTTTTATATCGATTACTCAACTGTACATGTCTTCATCTGAATCAATTTCAAACTGAGATTATTCTTCTTTATCTTCAATAAGCTAATAGAATTGCTCTTCCATCTTCTTTTAATTTTTTTTCAGCTTCTCTAAATAAAATTCAAGACTATTGTTGTCCTTTTGATGCTATTTATTTTGTTACTATTAATTACCAAGATCCTGTTTTAGTAGTATCACACTTAATCAACTAATACTGGCTTCTTTCTGCTAGCATCTCCAAAGAAATTACAAAATAGCCTTCTAGATGTTCAAGATTCTTTCGGTGCTGCTCAATCACTCTTTTCTTTTTCACTTCAGACGTTATCTCCGTTAATGTCCAGTCTTTTGACATAATTAGCAACGTTTTATTAAGAATTTGAAGTAAAGTTTTTCTTTGTGTTTGAAATTTTTGTTCACTTTTCATCTTATCTATTTGAGGTTTTTTTCTATTGGTAATTGAAATTCTTCTTTAATTTTCTATGGATTTGCTTCTAGGTTTTTTCTATTAGTATAAATTTGGAAGTCGAGGATTCAATTTAAAACTAAATTTAGCTTACCAAACCTTATCTTCAATTTTATTTAACAAAGAAGCCGATGATTCTAGTTATCCACCTTCAGGATTTACATTTCTGTATTTATATTCTCAATTTAGGAATAAAGCTAAATAATATCTTGATCATGGTATTTCTCAAGCTTTTTAGTTTGCTAGAAAATTCAATATTTAACAATTCTTAACAGAAGCAGATTTATCTTTTCTGAATTCTTGGTCCTTGTTTGTTTACTGAGACTTAAGATGGATCTATTAGGATAGAACTTAAATTTTAGATTCCTGGATTATTTTTCCATTTTTTTTTCTAATTTTTTTAATATCAATTTCTTTTAAATTGTTTAACTTTAAACTAATTTTCTATTTATTAATCTTTTAAAATAAATAGTTTAGCTTTAGAATAACTTTTAGAAAAAAGGGTTTTTTAAATATAGATTTATAAATTTTTAATTATATTATTATTTTTATTAAGAGTGTGCCTAACAATATAAACATAAATAAAAAAGATAATTGCTAATTTCTATTTTACTTTAATTATTACTTAGTCAATCTATTTTATCTATTCTATATTTGCTTTTTTAATCTACAGTATTTTGTAAGAATTTAATTATTAAAACCCAATATAATTAATTTTAATATTTATATATGTTTTCCTTTAAGTTTCTTATTTTTTATTAACTTTTTCAAAAATATTACTTAATTTAATATTCTTCTAATCTTTTACTACGACTAAAAATTTTAATTAATAAACTAACTTATTTAATAGAAATAATATTATAGTAATTAATTTTATTTCTACATTATTTAATAAATAAATGCTAATTAATTTATAGTATAAATATTTAATTTTATTGCTTTCCAAATTAAACTTTTTAATAGCTTTCTTTTTTAAGAAACTAATAATGGATCTTAATTTTTGTTAGAGCTGTAAGCAAACTTTTGATTAAGATTAAAGAGTACCTAAAATACTTTGTTGTGAATGTATTTAATGCCAAAAGTGCATTAATGCTGTTTCTAAAGATACTGATATAATAGAATGCAAGATACATAACTTAATAGTAAGTATCGATTCTTAAAATCTTAAAGATTTCAACATATATGAACATTTATAGCAAGAGATGACAAAGTTCGAATAAAAGTCTGATTTAGTTAAGAAAATTTAAGATTTATCATCTTTGAAAAAACAGAATAAAGAAAGACTTATAAGCATTGTGAGAAGCGTAATTGATTTTTAAAAGTTATTTACAAAGATAATCTCTTTAACTACTTAATTTATATGCTAAAATGAAATAAATGCTTCTCTAAATAATACGGTTAAAATTGAGAAACTAATAAAACGGTTAAACATGATTAATAGCATGTTTCAATAATTAAGATTAACCTAATTAAGTTCTCATAAAGAATATAGCAAAAGCTTAAAATAATTAAAAGAGATATCTTTAATATTTAATTCTTTGGAGAATGAAATGCATTAATTTAGATAAATTCCAGCATAATAAAAGAGTAACAAAGAAATAGAAAATTATCTAAGAGAACATATCTTCAGAGTTATTTAAAAAATCATATATAATTATTAAGAAAATAAATAAGAAGAATCTTAAGCAAAGGAAGTCATCTGAAATTATTTTGAAGCATAAAGTATGCAAAGTTAGCTTCAAGGTTCGTAAAAATAAAATTCTTAAAACTAATATTTTTTAAAAGAAACTTTATAACTTTAGTAACACTTACATAAATAACAGGTTTAGCCAACTAGCCAAGACTAAAATAAAATTTAGCAAATCTAATAATTCAATTTAGAAAATAGCCAGTAGTTATAAAGCATTTTGAACGATCTTCAAAATTTATAACTTGACAATGCTTCAATTATGAAAAGTCCAATAAATATGATCAATATAAGTTAGAAGACAGATATTTTGCTAGAAATTAGTAAGCTAAATACAGCTAAGAGTCAATAAAAATTGTTATAAATAATCAATATAGCAAAAAATCAACCTAATATTTTTTAAGCCTTTGTAAATGCTGTAACCATTTTGAATTTCATGAATTTCTAATTCACTTAATGGAATTTACAAGGATTAAATTTTTAAAACTCTGATTTATCGGACATGATCTTCAACAAATGTGACCTATCTTATTCTAACTTCCAATTAGCCAATCTTCGTAACACTAAGTTCATAAATTGTAATTTAGATTACGCTAATTTTACCTAAATTATTACAGAAAATCCTCATATACTCTCTGAATATTCCTTATATGTGACATCTGTAGCAATATCAAATAACAGCAACTGAATAGTATCAGGAGATAGAGATAGTTCTATAAAAATATGAAATTTAATCTCAAATGAATTAAAATGTACTTTGAGAGGACATAAAAGTTAAGTAAATTCTGTTACAATATCAAGTGATGGCAAATGAATAATATCTGGAAGTGATGATACAACAATAAAAATATGGGATATAATTTCTAATAAGTTAAAGAGTACTTTGAGTGGACATACTAGTCATGTATTAACTGTAGCATAATCAATTGATTGTAAGTGAATAGTCTCAGGCTCTGGGTATCCTGACAACACTATCAAAATATGAAATTTCTTTTCAAATGAGTTAAAAAGTACTTTGTGTGGACACACACGTTCTGTTTATTCAATAGCAATATCAAATGACTGCAAGTGAATAGTATCAGGTTCTTCTGATAATACAATAAGAATATGAAGTTTTGACTCAAATAGTTAAAAGAGTGTATTGAATTGACACACTTAGCCAATTTAAGCTGTAGTAATATCAAGCGACAGTAAATGAATAATATCAGGAAGTTATGATAAAACCATAAGAAAATTGGATTTGAGAACAGGATAATAATTATAAATTATATAAGGACATACAAGTGATGTACTATCTGTAATAATAACATAAGATAACAAATATATAATATCAGGATCAAATGATAAAACTATCAAGATATGAAATGCAGCAACAGGATAATTTATTTGTAATTTACAAGGTCATAATAATTCAGTAGGTAATTTGGCAATATCTAATGACAACAAATGGTTAATATCTACTCAAGGAGATAAATGTTCTTGATATAATAGTTAAAACAACGAATTTCTAATGAAAAAATGAAATATTTAGAGATTATTGAGTTAAAGTTAAGTGAATAATTTTGCTTTATAAGGTTAGGTAAGTGTTATTTAAAATATATTTACAAATAATAAAGTAGTAGGATTGGAATCAAATATATTCAGAGTATGGATTAGCTTTCAAGAATTGTAGCATGGTCAATGTATAGATGAGTGAGGAGGATAAGCAAATATATTTAGCAAAGAGAGTAACTTGAATAAAAAGAAGATGAATTTACTCTAAAATAAATTAAAATTTAAAACTAAGTCTATAGATCTTAAGATAATTAATCTTTATTATTAAAATAGTTTTGCATTTAAGACTCAAAAGATTAAAATTTTATAAAAGCTAATAGAAGGAAAATGAGTAAGAAGTTCAAAGTTTAAAATAATTTTTAAGTAAAATGATTATAAAAGTTTAATATTAGTAATCAAAATTAAAAATAATAAAATATCAGTAAAAGATTAATAGAAAAATAAATAATTTAATGTTTACTAGAATTAAAGAAAAATAAAAATAAAATTAAGCAAATTATTGAATTTGAATTTATGAAAATATTAAATCTGCTAAAAGTTCAAGATTTTGGATATTCGAAAGTTAATATGCACAAGCCACAATATTCTCATGAAAAGCTATGCTTGAGGATTTTTCTTCTCCGTCTAATAATTAGGTGATGCTGAACCACCATCGACTCTGCAATTCAATGCAACAGCCATGCGAAGGATTAGAAGTCAATCATCCTTATCTAAGCTTCATCTTTCAAGAATAATTAAATAGATTCGTGACCTCGCGAAACAAACCAAAGTTCGTAATTAGTCAAATTATAACTTGGAGTTTGATTATGAACCATTCCCCTTAGGCATCATATTTAATTATAAATTAAGCAAATAATAATAAAAAAGCAAAAGTGAAAAAGTAAAAAAAGTAAATAATACAATTTATATTGTGTAAAACTAAAATCATTAAAAAAAAATTAAAAAGCAAAAATATGTAAAAAATAAAAAAAATAAAAAAAATAAAAATCTAATAAAAGCAATTAAAAATTAAAAAAATTTGAAGCTAAGTAATAAATATTTTAAAAATAGAAGAATGAAAAATTAAAAAAAATAATAAAAATAAGTAAAAGGTTACAGAGATTTGTAAAATAGAAAAATATAAAGCAATTAAAGAAAGTTAATTAATAAAAGTGAATAGAAATTAAAAAAACGTTAGAGAAAAATATAAAAATTGAGAATCACTAAAAAATTAAAATAATTAAAAAAAAAGAATTAAAAAAAATCAAATGAGATTATATAGCGTGTAGCATCTCAATGGTTCGCAGCTCTTTAATAAAAATTTTTAAAGTTAAAAAAATTCTTGCTGAAGTCTTCCACGATGCTAGTCTTCCCTTGTGAATTTGTCTTCTATAGGGCCGCGATTGTAATGCTACCCTAAGAGACCTTAGTATCTGGCATCCTTCATCATTAATACTACTTGATGCCTCTTCGATTTTCTCTTCTTCTCTTGGCTGGTTCTTCATCTATGGGGTACTTCCTGATACCAGAGTTTAAGTTAGTTTCAGTTGGAGGATTGCTCCTCCCTATTTATTTATATTTTATAATAAGAAGATAAAAAAGTAATTAATAAAAAGTGTTAGATGTTGGAATCAAAGCTTTCAGATTAGTAAATTTATAAGAATAGGGTGAAATAAATTTAAAGAACAAAAACTAAAAATAAATTTCCAAAAATAGAAAAAATGAAAGATATAAATAAAAAAAGAATTTATAATTATAAGTAATACCTTTTGAATTAATTTTCTTATAAAAAATATTAAAATTATTAAATAGAACATTAGAAAAGCAAAAATTGTTTGAAAAAAGTGAGAATAAGGTATAATATAGGTAGTAGTCTTACAAAAAATAATTTTAGTATCTTTTGCGATTTTATAACTTTTAAATCTGCAAGCAAAGAAGAAAAAAAAAAAAAATCCTATTTATCATATATATAGATAATATTTTTACAATTAAAATTATATAAACAACTTTCTCAGTACTTCTTTATTCTACACAAATTTTCCAGATCATCCTAATTTCTAAACCTTATAATATTTTTTAAAAAATACAACTTTTTTAATACTATTTTCGGCTTTTAAACTTTTACGTCAAAAAGAATAAATTTAAAAAAGCATAGTTAGTTTAACTTTCAATGTTTTATTTTTTTTGAAATATATTTTTTAACAGCATATTTTAGCGATACACACTCCTAAATTAACTGAAGTATGATTGAAATATTTATAAAAGTAGTTCCTATTATTAAAGAAAATAGCAAAACATGGATCTGGAATATAAAAGTTTTTACTTAAATAAATTATAATTTTTTAAGGAGCTAACTTTTGCATAAAGCTTATATTTTTAAAAAGTTTTAGAAAAGAAGTAAATAGAAAAGTTAACAGAAGCTTTATAAATTAAATAAAGAAGAAATGTAAAAACGACAAAGGAAGATGATTTATTACATTATTCATATTGTTAAAAGGGAAAATGAAAACTTTAAAATAATGAAATTATATTCCAACTTTATTAAAAATATACCTCAATGTAAATGTAAATCTGATTATCTAGAAAGAGAGTAATTTTTAATGTTAAGACCGAAAAATTTACTAAAAAAGATAATTTATACATTAAGAAGATTTGGATCTTGTAATAAAATAAGGGGAGTTAAAAAAATTGGGCAAAATATAAATTTAATTCTGAACTTTAAAACAAATCTAAACTAGAAGAGAAGAATCAAAGATGGAGAGCAGGGTAAAAATGAGAAATTGTATTCAAAATTTAGTGATAATAAGTTGGAACCACATAGTTTAACTTTATCTTGCTAATTTCCAAATGCATTAAATTTAATTAGAGTTAAAAAAAATCTTTTTACATATGATAAAGCTACAATAATTTGTGTTAATTAGAAACAATTAGTATTAGACAAAAGATATAAAAAATATAAGTGGAAGTAATAATAATGTAATAAAATAAGGGACTATATGTCTTATTTAAAGATTAGATGAGAAGATTTAAGTCATTTCTAAATAATTAAGGTGATTAAGAATTACTTGAAAAAGTAAATATGAAGATTAAGTTTATATAATGAAAATTAAGATGAAAGGATTAATTCATTCAATGGACTTTAATAAGCCTTATGTGATACATTTTAGTAAAAAGCTATTATGAAAAAGTTTGTAAGTGAGATAAAAAAAATTTTAGAACTTCGAAAGTAAAATATAAAAATTTTCAAATGCTAGTATGAATTAATGCGATAAACTAATAAAGTAAATAATAAAGTTTTGGAGCTTTAAAAAAGGAGTTATTTGGTCCACAAAGTAAATTATAGTATAAAACTTATAAAGATTCAAAATTATTAAAAAAACCTCGATTTGTTAAATTATTAAATTAAATATATCTGATAGTAATTCAATACATCAAATATTTTACTACAAATTAACTTTAATAAGATTTACGTTTTAAATATAATATTCACGATATTTTATGGCCTTTATTTACATTTATAATAGACTAAGTTATAATAAATAAATTTGATTATAGAGCAAGTTAACCTCGTTGGTGCGCAACTTTTTCTATATTTCAATATATGTCCATTTCTTCAAGTAAGACTTCAGGTAATAGAAATTCTTTTCTTATTAATTATTCTCTAAGTTATAGAATGACTCAAATTAATTAATTAATTTAAGTGATTTCACCTTTATTTGGTTAATCACAAATCAAAAGTTTTTTTAAATAAAAGAAACTTCATATTTGCTTGGATCTTGCTTATCATAAGTCCTAAGGATTTTTAATTTGTTTTTTTTAGAGAGTTTCCGAAAGGTCGATTCTCATTCATTTTTGCTAAATTCTTTAATTTTTTACTATATGTTTAGAGTTTCTTTGTTTAGCTGGAGTATCTTTTTCCTGTAGAGTTTACTTTCTTGATTGCAATAGATCCTGAAAATATTTTCCCATTAATTTTCTACTATTTTCTTTTATTTTCATTAGAATTGGAAGTAGCTTCTAACTTCGTGCCCTGGTCATTTACAGTTTCAACATCTCATTATTTTCCAATAGGGAATATATATTGTTGTAGGGTGTTGCTCTACATCCATCGGATCATTTGTCTACATTTTTTACAGAAATATGATTTCAGTTAACTCTACGAATTGGTTAAATTTTGTTCTTAATTATTCTATTTTTATAATTCCTAGCTATTTATTTTCAATTTTTTCTTATCAATTAATTATCAGATGTTCAATTTTTCTTTCGAGTTCTTATACAGTTCTTAAAAGTTTAAAATTTTCTACTTACATAACTTGGAGTTCTTAAAGTATTTTTATTAGTCGTAACTTGTCTAAGATGAATCCTTTTGAGAAGAGACTTTTTACAAGTAATTTTCCATTTTATATTTAGAATGGCTCATAAATAAATAAATAAATAAAAATGATTATAGAGCGTGTAGCACCTCGATGGCGCGCAGCTCTTTCAATATTAATATTTAATATTAAGGAAAATGTTCTCATAATTCTTGCTAAATTCTAGAGGTCCGATGAGTCATTTCAGCTTCTCCAAGTAGGGAATCTTCTTATTAAAAATTATTCTAAAATCTTGAGTCAAATGCTTCAGTCTTCTTGAATAAGGTCCAAATAAGAGATAGTTATTAAGTTGGTAATTAGAAGGCCCGTCAGTAAAACTTTCATACTGCTAGAGAGAACCCTCGGGATAAGTTAGGTATGTCTCAACAGAGCTTATCCATCCTTCCCCATGGTGGCATCTAGTGAGAGATTACTCACAATGCAGTATACACTGCACCAGATTACCTACTAGTTTGACTGACGCGGCCGACATCCATTTTATATATATAATATTCGTTGTCATTTGCAACAGGTGCATATAAATTTATTACTGTCAGTTTCTCACTATTTCAACATTCGTAAAAAGGATTAAAGCTTTAAATTAAAATCTTCTTTGCCTTTTTATTCCTTTATCTTTCATATTCATAACTCGTTCATTAAGTTTAATATCTTCTTAAATTTCTACTTTAATAAAATGGACAAGCCTTTAAATAGAATTTTCTTTGATTTCATTCAATTAAAGAAATAATAGTCAAAAGCCATTCAAAAATCTATTATCTTATTTAAAATTTCTACCTTCATAAAATGGATCAAAGCTTAACTTAGATTATCTTTTAAATTTAATTCCATTAAGTGGTTGATACTCTAATTCATTCGTAAAAAACGTTTATCATACTATCGATTAATAAGTTCAAAAAAGAAAAAAGCTTTAACTTAGAACCATCTTAAATATTTGAATACTTAAAAGATATAATACTCTTAATAAATTTGACAAACTATGATCTTATTTAAAATTTGTCCTTCAATAAAAAAGAGTAAAATTTACCAATAAAATTCTCTTATGTATATTTAATTTAAAGAGTCATAATGCAAAAAAAAATAAAAAAAAACTCTTTTCTTACAAAGCATACTTACATCTGAAGAAAAAGAAAAATAAATAAAATAAGGAGATAAAATTTCTTACTTTTAAGAGTTCAAAATGAAAATTCGATTCTCGAATTTCTAAACAAAAAAAATGTATATCAACAAAAATTAAATAAAGCTTAAACTTAAAATAAAAATTAAATTTCATTCATTAAAGAGTCAATACTCATAATCCAATAAATGAATCTAATAATTCTTTGGATTACTATTTACAAAATCTGTCGAAAATGTTAACTTAGAAAAATACTTTAACAAATCTTAAATTAAAAGAGTACATACTCAAAATGAGACATAAAAAATCTATAAACACTAAGATCTCAATCAAACAAGAAAACGAATTTTTTCTTAAAAACTTAAAATAAATTTAAATAGTAATGTCTATTCTTTCTATGTAGCTTATATATATTAATTTTAATAAATAAAAAAAAAATAAAAAAGAACTAAAACTTTAAATTACACCTTAAATATAATCTTTTTTACATTTAAAGATGAAAGTCTAAAGATGTATTAAAATCTTTACTTAAAGAACTTTTTATATTAAAAAAGGAATAAAACAAGAACTTTATTCCGTAGAGAGATTATAAACTTTGGAATTTGACTCTAAGATTTTTATCATTATAAAATTGGCTCAATCGTACTTAGAATCGTATCTCAAACGTTACTTTTAATGATTTGCTATTTCATCAGCAACTTATTTCTTATTCGTTTAAGTATTCTTTATTTAGAAAATGGACTCAAATTTTAAATTTGAATGGTTATTTCATTTTTATTCATTAAAGAGTTGAAACTCAATAAAAGTTACCTCTACTCCTATCTTACTTAGGATTTTTATCATTATTAAATTAAATTAATCTTTTTTAGAGTTTTCACTTTTTCACTTCTTTCATTGAGTTACTTCTAAAATAAATTTGCAAAAAAAATTTGACTTTTAATTTCTTACTTCATGCAACTAATAAAGTTTTGTCTTTTAACTTTCATTCAGACTTCTAACTTTTGTCCAGAACTTACTGTTTTATTTTCAAGTTTGATGCTGATTTTTGGTTTTATTTTAAGGATTATTTTAAATTTTGGAATCTCTTTTTTAAGATGATAAATCATTTTCTTTGATATCAGTATTTTTTCATTCTATTGAGAACATGTCTTTTTTGTTTCTACTTCAGTCAATGTTTTAATTTTTTTAAAATCGTGCTTGAAAATGATTATTTGATGTTTAGTTTCGATTAAATTTAATTTTTTATCAATTCAATTTTTTTTCATTTTTTTACATCTTCTTTTTTAGTTCTTCGAGATTGTCACGAATCAAATTTTTTCATGATTTATTTATTGATTTTTCATTAGTTTTTTAACATTTATCTTATACTAAACGATTGACTTCGTTATATTTTTAATATTTTCATTTAATTTTTTATTCCAATTTTTTTTAACTTCATTTTTTTTAATTTTTAAAACCTTTTATTATTAAGATTTGAAATATTTTTTTAATCTAATCTCTTTTATAAGAAAATTAATTTAGTTTTGTTTTAGCATATTTAATATAATTTTTTTAACCTTAATATTTTTTACTAAAAAATTACTTTTTTTGATTAGTAATATTTTTGAACATGTAAAATGTTTTTTCTTAATTTTAAATAAACTTCTTTAAAAAATTGCTTTAAACAAATAAAAGTATTTTTTATTAAATTTTTTATTATCTTTTTTTTTAAGATTTAAATTAAAACTACTTTTATTATCATTTTCATGTATTATATAATTTATTAAGTTAAAATTTTTTTCAACGTTTCGCCGTTTATTTTTATACAATTAATTTTTTTTTTTTTTTTTTAAATCAATAAATAAAATAAAGTTTGCTTAAAAGTTAGAAAATAATTAATTAAAAAATATATAAGAACAAGTAAATCTTATTAAAGAATACTAGAAATAAGAAAAATTAATAATCTCTTATTTTACAAGAAAGAACTAAGTAATCTAATTATGATTCGTAAGTGCAAAGATTAATGACTTTTTATGAAGGATAAAAAAATATTAAAATTAAAATTAAAAAGTTTAAATTGGAGTTTAGTGAACTTGGAGGACTTTCAACCTCGTGTTCACAGGACCAGTTTGATAACCTGGCTGGAACCAGCTCCCTTCAGGACTCTTTCTTCAGTCGCCTTAGATTGTATACCACTTCGGTTTATAGATTTGACCTCCTGACGGATAAAATTAGTTACAGAATTATCGTCTAATCTTATCCTAATATTAGTACTATTATTTTTCTTATTATTTTCTATTCCAGTACTATTATTTAATTAATTTCAATTTCTAACATTGTCTATATTTATGTCCAGTTTGTTTGCATACAAAACATCTTGATTTATTCCTAATTCATTTCTTGTCTGGACTCCTCGGTAAATTAATAGCTCCTTCTATGTCCATTGGATCTTGAATTGTCTACTATTGCTACTTGCTGTTCTCTTCAAGCACAGTTGTTCTCTGCTTTAGCAATCTCATTTCCCTGAAGAAAGTGTTTTGCTCTCGATCGTAGACTTCCCAGAAGCTTTCTTTCCATTCCTTGAGCTCAGTAACTTGATTTTTTAGAGCTCTATTCTCTAATCGTAGCTTCTTTACTTCCTCCTTCAGGTCAGAGAATGCGACTAAATTTTATGCCTGTTCTTCCTGGAACTGTGGCATCGCAAACTCTCGCATGGCTGCTGCTTCTTGCATCTCCAGCACCTTTCTAGGTCCTTCCTCTTTAGTTGGTGTCATCGAGGTAGCCTTTTGGCACTTTTGTCCCATCTTTTAAGTTGATCTGGAAGTTCCTAGTTGAGTCTATTATTATTGAAGGTTTTGAGAAGAAGATTATTTCTAGAAAGAAGACGTGTTAGTTAGATATGAGGGTTCTTACTTTCTCTCCCCTTTTTAGGAGGTGGTATAAAAGCCTTTCTTGAACCCTTCTACCATTTTTTTTTAGGATAAAAAAATATAAAAATAAAAAAAAGAGGCATCTATATTAATAGATTATTACATAGCAAAAAAATTGTCCACATTTCAAAGATTTAAAAAATAATCCTAAAAAATATTACAGAAAAGATAAGCACTAAAAAAAATAAAAATAATAGTAATTCTTATAAAAATATTTGTTAAAGTAATAATATTAAAAAAATTATGATCAACATTTAAATAACAGTTGAAGGGCAAATAAATTATGATAAAAAATATTAAATAATTGATAAAAAAAGATAAAATATTAAAAAAAATTAGAATTAAACTAAAAAAAGTCACAGATAAAACAATAAATAAAAAAAAACTTCAAAACTGAAGATAAAAGTAAAGCCAAGATACAAAGTAACAAAAAGTAAAAAACTTTCCAAAGCTAAAAACTGAAGAAAAAAAATTTAAAAATTAAAAATTATAATTTATCGAGAAAAATTTAAAAAATAAAAAATAAGCCAAAAAAAATAAAAAATAAAATAACAAAAGAAAAGTAAGCTAAAGATTATTGTAAGAAAAAATACAGCAAATAATAATAAAAAAATAATAATATCAATTTAAGCAAAATCAAAAAAAATTTGTAAAAGTTTTGAGTGAGAATTAAAAAAAAAAAAAATATAAGAAAAAAATAAAAATAAATTTCAAAAGAATGAAAGATAGTAAATCTGTGAGTGAAAATTGTTTGAAAAAAAATTTTGCAAAAAAAATGTTTTAGAGTTTGCAAAAAGGTGAAAAAGTAAATAATAAATCGGAAGTTAAATCTTTCATTTATCTTATTAAGTTTTTTTATAATTTCTTTCGTTACGATTGTTAACTTAAACTTAAAAAAATTATTCTCAAAAAGTTTTTTTTCCTTAAACATAAATGTCTCTAAAATATTTGCGAAAAATATTTTAATTTTTTAAATTTTATAATTTAAGTATAGATCATTAAGAAAACTCTATTTAGTTTATATTTTACTTTGATTTCTGTAAACTATTTATGTTTAAAGAAAAACATAACTATTCTTATATGTTAATATTTTTATAAAATATTCGAAGTTTCAAAATCTTATTATTTTGTATTTTTATTTTTGCCAATAATTATTAAATTTATTTGCTCTTTAGTTCATAATATTCAATTTATATTTTAAAGTTTTTATTAGCTCTTGGTTTTTATATGGACCTATTGTACAAATGAATCTCCAGATTTATTATTAAGATTTTTGTCCATTCTGAATAATTTTTTAAGATATTCTTTATAAAATTTTTAAGGAGCCATTTGTTATTTTTATATCTATTAAAAACAGTAAAATAAATTTCTTAGTATAAAACTCTAAAAATTAAATAATAAAAATGTTATAAATAATATTTTTTTCCTTGAGAAATAAAATTAAGTTTTGTCTAAATAGTTTATCATTTTCTAAATAAAAGTTTTAAAAATAAAATCTCAAAAAATTTTAGTCGCTAGAAATAATAACAAAATCAAAAATTAATCTTAAATTTGCCATACATTTGTATTAACAAAAATCATTTTGATGAATCCATGAAAAGAATCTTTCATTTTTAATTAGATTTCATTAAACTGAGTTTTTAAAACGAAAAGAAACTTATTAACCTTTTTAACTGTTTAAGAAAGTATAAAATTTATAGTCAACTATAGTATTTTTTCATAGAGTTTAATTTAAAAATTTATGTTCGTTTATCTGTTTTAAACGCTATAAAATTAGAAAAAACAATTTAAAATTTAAAGCTTAAAATATAAAAAAGACTTCGATTCAAAAGTAAAAAGATAATAAAATTATTCATTTAATAATAAAAAAATTAATTATCTTATAGTATTATCCAATTAATGATTATACTTTATATATTTTATATTTGCAATTTTTCTCTTTTGCCAAATTCTTTCGCGACAGTATTTTTTAATAAATTTTGTACTAAATTATTTATTTTAATAGGCAAAATAAATTTAATCATTAACATTTAGATTTTAGACGATTTTTATTTTAAAATGTTAGTTCCCATTAAATTTATAAATTAATATTCAATCGGAAGTTAAATTTTTCATTTATCTTATTAAGTTTTTTTATAATTTCTTTCGTTACGATTGTTAACTTAAACTTAAAAAAATTATTCTCAAAAAGTTTTTTTTCCTTAAACATAAATGTCTCTAAAATATTTGCGAAAAATATTTTAATTTTTTAAATTTTATAATTTAAGTATAGATCATTAAGAAAACTCTATTTAGTTTATATTTTACTTTGATTTCTGTAAACTATTTATGTTTAAAGAAAAACATAACTATTCTTATATGTTAATATTTTTATAAAATATTCGAAGTTTCAAAATCTTATTATTTTGTATTTTTATTTTTGCCAATAATTATTAAATTTATTTGCTCTTTAGTTCATAATATTCAATTTATATTTTAAAGTTTTTATTAGCTCTTGGTTTTTATATGGACCTATTGTACAAATGAATCTCCAGATTTATTATTAAGATTTTTGTCCATTCTGAATAATTTTTTAAGATATTCTTTATAAAATTTTTAAGGAGCCATTTGTTATTTTTATATCTATTAAAAACAGTAAAATAAATTTCTTAGTATAAAACTCTAAAAATTAAATAATAAAAATGTTATAAATAATATTTTTTTCCTTGAGAAATAAAATTAAGTTTTGTCTAAATAGTTTATCATTTTCTAAATAAAAGTTTTAAAAATAAAATCTCAAAAAATTTTAGTCGCTAGAAATAATAACAAAATCAAAAATTAATCTTAAATTTGCCATACATTTGTATTAACAAAAATCATTTTGATGAATCCATGAAAAGAATCTTTCATTTTTAATTAGATTTCATTAAACTGAGTTTTTAAAACGAAAAGAAACTTATTAACCTTTTTAACTGTTTAAGAAAGTATAAAATTTATAGTCAACTATAGTATTTTTTCATAGAGTTTAATTTAAAAATTTATGTTCGTTTATCTGTTTTAAACGCTATAAAATTAGAAAAAACAATTTAAAATTTAAAGCTTAAAATATAAAAAAGACTTCGATTCAAAAGTAAAAAGATAATAAAATTATTCATTTAATAATAAAAAAATTAATTATCTTATAGTATTATCCAATTAATGATTATACTTTATATATTTTATATTTGCAATTTTTCTCTTTTGCCAAATTCTTTCGCGACAGTATTTTTTAATAAATTTTGTACTAAATTATTTATTTTAAAAGGCAAAATAAATTTAATCATTAACATTTAGATTTTAGACGATTTTTATTTTAAAATGTTAGTTCCCATTAAATTTATAAATTAATATTCAATCGGAAGTTAAATTTTTCATTTATCTTATTAAGTTTTTTTATAATTTCTTTCGTTACGATTGTTAACTTAAACTTAAAAAAATTATTCTCAAAAAGTTTTTTTTCCTTAAACATAAATGTCTCTAAAATATTTGCGAAAAATATTTTAATTTTTTAAATTTTATAATTTAAGTATAGATCATTAAGAAAACTCTATTTAGTTTATATTTTACTTTGATTTCTGTAAACTATTTATGTTTAAAGAAAAACATAACTATTCTTATATGTTAATATTTTTATAAAATATTCGAAGTTTCAAAATCTTATTATTTTGTATTTTTATTTTTGCCAATAATTATTAAATTTATTTGCTCTTTAGTTCATAATATTCAATTTATATTTTAAAGTTTTTATTAGCTCTTGGTTTTTATATGGACCTATTGTACAAATGAATCTCCAGATTTATTATTAAGATTTTTGTCCATTCTGAATAATTTTTTAAGATATTCTTTATAAAATTTTTAAGGAGCCATTTGTTATTTTTATATCTATTAAAAACAGTAAAATAAATTTCTTAGTATAAAACTCTAAAAATTAAATAATAAAAATGTTATAAATAATATTTTTTTCCTTGAGAAATAAAATTAAGTTTTGTCTAAATAGTTTATCATTTTCTAAATAAAAGTTTTAAAAATAAAATCTCAAAAAATTTTAGTCGCTAGAAATAATAACAAAATCAAAAATTAATCTTAAATTTGCCATACATTTGTATTAACAAAAATCATTTTGATGAATCCATGAAAAGAATCTTTCATTTTTAATTAGATTTCATTAAACTGAGTTTTTAAAACGAAAAGAAACTTATTAACCTTTTTAACTGTTTAAGAAAGTATAAAATTTATAGTCAACTATAGTATTTTTTCATAGAGTTTAATTTAAAAATTTATGTTCGTTTATCTGTTTTAAACGCTATAAAATTAGAAAAAACAATTTAAAATTTAAAGCTTAAAATATAAAAAAGACTTCGATTCAAAAGTAAAAAGATAATAAAATTATTCATTTAATAATAAAAAAATTAATTATCTTATAGTATTATCCAATTAATGATTATACTTTATATATTTTATATTTGCAATTTTTCTCTTTTGCCAAATTCTTTCGCGACAGTATTTTTTAATAAATTTTGTACTAAATTATTTATTTTAAAAGGCAAAATAAATTTAATCATTAACATTTAGATTTTAGACGATTTTTATTTTAAAATGTTAGTTCCCATTAAATTTATAAATTAATATTCAATCGGAAGTTAAATTTTTCATTTATCTTATTAAGTTTTTTTATAATTTCTTTCGTTACGATTGTTAACTTAAACTTAAAAAAATTATTCTCAAAAAGTTTTTTTTCCTTAAACATAAATGTCTCTAAAATATTTGCGAAAAATATTTTAATTTTTTAAATTTTATAATTTAAGTATAGATCATTAAGAAAACTCTATTTAGTTTATATTTTACTTTGATTTCTGTAAACTATTTATGTTTAAAGAAAAACATAACTATTCTTATATGTTAATATTTTTATAAAATATTCGAAGTTTCAAAATCTTATTATTTTGTATTTTTATTTTTGCCAATAATTATTAAATTTATTTGCTCTTTAGTTCATAATATTCAATTTATATTTTAAAGTTTTTATTAGCTCTTGGTTTTTATATGGACCTATTGTACAAATGAATCTCCAGATTTATTATTAAGATTTTTGTCCATTCTGAATAATTTTTTAAGATATTCTTTATAAAATTTTTAAGGAGCCATTTGTTATTTTTATATCTATTAAAAACAGTAAAATAAATTTCTTAGTATAAAACTCTAAAAATTAAATAATAAAAATGTTATAAATAATATTTTTTTCCTTGAGAAATAAAATTAAGTTTTGTCTAAATAGTTTATCATTTTCTAAATAAAAGTTTTAAAAATAAAATCTCAAAAAATTTTAGTCGCTAGAAATAATAACAAAATCAAAAATTAATCTTAAATTTGCCATACATTTGTATTAACAAAAATCATTTTGATGAATCCATGAAAAGAATCTTTCATTTTTAATTAGATTTCATTAAACTGAGTTTTTAAAACGAAAAGAAACTTATTAACCTTTTTAACTGTTTAAGAAAGTATAAAATTTATAGTCAACTATAGTATTTTTTCATAGAGTTTAATTTAAAAATTTATGTTCGTTTATCTGTTTTAAACGCTATAAAATTAGAAAAAACAATTTAAAATTTAAAGCTTAAAATATAAAAAAGACTTCGATTCAAAAGTAAAAAGATAATAAAATTATTCATTTAATAATAAAAAAATTAATTATCTTATAGTATTATCCAATTAATGATTATACTTTATATATTTTATATTTGCAATTTTTCTCTTTTGCCAAATTCTTTCGCGACAGTATTTTTTAATAAATTTTGTACTAAATTATTTATTTTAAAAGGCAAAATAAATTTAATCATTAACATTTAGATTTTAGACGATTTTTATTTTAAAATGTTAGTTCCCATTAAATTTATAAATTAATATTCAATCGGAAGTTAAATCTTTCATTTATCTTATTAAGTTTTTTTATAATTTCTTTCGTTACGATTGTTAACTTAAACTTAAAAAAATTATTCTCAAAAAGTTTTTTTTCCTTAAACATAAATGTCTCTAAAATATTTGCGAAAAATATTTTAATTTTTTAAATTTTATAATTTAAGTATAGATCATTAAGAAAACTCTATTTAGTTTATATTTTACTTTGATTTCTGTAAACTATTTATGTTTAAAGAAAAACATAACTATTCTTATATGTTAATATTTTTATAAAATATTCGAAGTTTCAAAATCTTATTATTTTGTATTTTTATTTTTGCCAATAATTATTAAATTTATTTGCTCTTTAGTTCATAATATTCAATTTATATTTTAAAGTTTTTATTAGCTCTTGGTTTTTATATGGACCTATTGTACAAATGAATCTCCAGATTTATTATTAAGATTTTTGTCCATTCTGAATAATTTTTTAAGATATTCTTTATAAAATTTTTAAGGAGCCATTTGTTATTTTTATATCTATTAAAAACAGTAAAATAAATTTCTTAGTATAAAACTCTAAAAATTAAATAATAAAAATGTTATAAATAATATTTTTTTCCTTGAGAAATAAAATTAAGTTTTGTCTAAATAGTTTATCATTTTCTAAATAAAAGTTTTAAAAATAAAATCTCAAAAAATTTTAGTCGCTAGAAATAATAACAAAATCAAAAATTAATCTTAAATTTGCCATACATTTGTATTAACAAAAATCATTTTGATGAATCCATGAAAAGAATCTTTCATTTTTAATTAGATTTCATTAAACTGAGTTTTTAAAACGAAAAGAAACTTATTAACCTTTTTAACTGTTTAAGAAAGTATAAAATTTATAGTCAACTATAGTATTTTTTCATAGAGTTTAATTTAAAAATTTATGTTCGTTTATCTGTTTTAAACGCTATAAAATTAGAAAAAACAATTTAAAATTTAAAGCTTAAAATATAAAAAAGACTTCGATTCAAAAGTAAAAAGATAATAAAATTATTCATTTAATAATAAAAAAATTAATTATCTTATAGTATTATCCAATTAATGATTATACTTTATATATTTTATATTTGCAATTTTTCTCTTTTGCCAAATTCTTTCGCGACAGTATTTTTTAATAAATTTTGTACTAAATTATTTATTTTAAAAGGCAAAATAAATTTAATCATTAACATTTAGATTTTAGACGATTTTTATTTTAAAATGTTAGTTCCCATTAAATTTATAAATTAATATTCAATCGGAAGTTAAATCTTTCATTTATCTTATTAAGTTTTTTTATAATTTCTTTCGTTACGATTGTTAACTTAAACTTAAAAAAATTATTCTCAAAAAGTTTTTTTTCCTTAAACATAAATGTCTCTAAAATATTTGCGAAAAATATTTTAATTTTTTAAATTTTATAATTTAAGTATAGATCATTAAGAAAACTCTATTTAGTTTATATTTTACTTTGATTTCTGTAAACTATTTATGTTTAAAGAAAAACATAACTATTCTTATATGTTAATATTTTTATAAAATATTCGAAGTTTCAAAATCTTATTATTTTGTATTTTTATTTTTGCCAATAATTATTAAATTTATTTGCTCTTTAGTTCATAATATTCAATTTATATTTTAAAGTTTTTATTAGCTCTTGGTTTTTATATGGACCTATTGTACAAATGAATCTCCAGATTTATTATTAAGATTTTTGTCCATTCTGAATAATTTTTTAAGATATTCTTTATAAAATTTTTAAGGAGCCATTTGTTATTTTTATATCTATTAAAAACAGTAAAATAAATTTCTTAGTATAAAACTCTAAAAATTAAATAATAAAAATGTTATAAATAATATTTTTTTCCTTGAGAAATAAAATTAAGTTTTGTCTAAATAGTTTATCATTTTCTAAATAAAAGTTTTAAAAATAAAATCTCAAAAAATTTTAGTCGCTAGAAATAATAACAAAATCAAAAATTAATCTTAAATTTGCCATACATTTGTATTAACAAAAATCATTTTGATGAATCCATGAAAAGAATCTTTCATTTTTAATTAGATTTCATTAAACTGAGTTTTTAAAACGAAAAGAAACTTATTAACCTTTTTAACTGTTTAAGAAAGTATAAAATTTATAGTCAACTATAGTATTTTTTCATAGAGTTTAATTTAAAAATTTATGTTCGTTTATCTGTTTTAAACGCTATAAAATTAGAAAAAACAATTTAAAATTTAAAGCTTAAAATATAAAAAAGACTTCGATTCAAAAGTAAAAAGATAATAAAATTATTCATTTAATAATAAAAAAATTAATTATCTTATAGTATTATCCAATTAATGATTATACTTTATATATTTTATATTTGCAATTTTTCTCTTTTGCCAAATTCTTTCGCGACAGTATTTTTTAATAAATTTTGTACTAAATTATTTATTTTAAAAGGCAAAATAAATTTAATCATTAACATTTAGATTTTAGACGATTTTTATTTTAAAATGTTAGTTCCCATTAAATTTATAAATTAATATTCAATCGGAAGTTAAATCTTTCATTTATCTTATTAAGTTTTTTTATAATTTCTTTCGTTACGATTGTTAACTTAAACTTAAAAAAATTATTCTCAAAAAGTTTTTTTTCCTTAAACATAAATGTCTCTAAAATATTTGCGAAAAATATTTTAATTTTTTAAATTTTATAATTTAAGTATAGATCATTAAGAAAACTCTATTTAGTTTATATTTTACTTTGATTTCTGTAAACTATTTATGTTTAAAGAAAAACATAACTATTCTTATATGTTAATATTTTTATAAAATATTCGAAGTTTCAAAATCTTATTATTTTGTATTTTTATTTTTGCCAATAATTATTAAATTTATTTGCTCTTTAGTTCATAATATTCAATTTATATTTTAAAGTTTTTATTAGCTCTTGGTTTTTATATGGACCTATTGTACAAATGAATCTCCAGATTTATTATTAAGATTTTTGTCCATTCTGAATAATTTTTTAAGATATTCTTTATAAAATTTTTAAGGAGCCATTTGTTATTTTTATATCTATTAAAAACAGTAAAATAAATTTCTTAGTATAAAACTCTAAAAATTAAATAATAAAAATGTTATAAATAATATTTTTTTCCTTGAGAAATAAAATTAAGTTTTGTCTAAATAGTTTATCATTTTCTAAATAAAAGTTTTAAAAATAAAATCTCAAAAAATTTTAGTCGCTAGAAATAATAACAAAATCAAAAATTAATCTTAAATTTGCCATACATTTGTATTAACAAAAATCATTTTGATGAATCCATGAAAAGAATCTTTCATTTTTAATTAGATTTCATTAAACTGAGTTTTTAAAACGAAAAGAAACTTATTAACCTTTTTAACTGTTTAAGAAAGTATAAAATTTATAGTCAACTATAGTATTTTTTCATAGAGTTTAATTTAAAAATTTATGTTCGTTTATCTGTTTTAAACGCTATAAAATTAGAAAAAACAATTTAAAATTTAAAGCTTAAAATATAAAAAAGACTTCGATTCAAAAGTAAAAAGATAATAAAATTATTCATTTAATAATAAAAAAATTAATTATCTTATAGTATTATCCAATTAATGATTATACTTTATATATTTTATATTTGCAATTTTTCTCTTTTGCCAAATTCTTTCGCGACAGTATTTTTTAATAAATTTTGTACTAAATTATTTATTTTAAAAGGCAAAATAAATTTAATCATTAACATTTAGATTTTAGACGATTTTTATTTTAAAATGTTAGTTCCCATTAAATTTATAAATTAATATTCAATCGGAAGTTAAATCTTTCATTTATCTTATTAAGTTTTTTTATAATTTCTTTCGTTACGATTGTTAACTTAAACTTAAAAAAATTATTCTCAAAAAGTTTTTTTTCCTTAAACATAAATGTCTCTAAAATATTTGCGAAAAATATTTTAATTTTTTAAATTTTATAATTTAAGTATAGATCATTAAGAAAACTCTATTTAGTTTATATTTTACTTTGATTTCTGTAAACTATTTATGTTTAAAGAAAAACATAACTATTCTTATATGTTAATATTTTTATAAAATATTCGAAGTTTCAAAATCTTATTATTTTGTATTTTTATTTTTGCCAATAATTATTAAATTTATTTGCTCTTTAGTTCATAATATTCAATTTATATTTTAAAGTTTTTATTAGCTCTTGGTTTTTATATGGACCTATTGTACAAATGAATCTCCAGATTTATTATTAAGATTTTTGTCCATTCTGAATAATTTTTTAAGATATTCTTTATAAAATTTTTAAGGAGCCATTTGTTATTTTTATATCTATTAAAAACAGTAAAATAAATTTCTTAGTATAAAACTCTAAAAATTAAATAATAAAAATGTTATAAATAATATTTTTTTCCTTGAGAAATAAAATTAAGTTTTGTCTAAATAGTTTATCATTTTCTAAATAAAAGTTTTAAAAATAAAATCTCAAAAAATTTTAGTCGCTAGAAATAATAACAAAATCAAAAATTAATCTTAAATTTGCCATACATTTGTATTAACAAAAATCATTTTGATGAATCCATGAAAAGAATCTTTCATTTTTAATTAGATTTCATTAAACTGAGTTTTTAAAACGAAAAGAAACTTATTAACCTTTTTAACTGTTTAAGAAAGTATAAAATTTATAGTCAACTATAGTATTTTTTCATAGAGTTTAATTTAAAAATTTATGTTCGTTTATCTGTTTTAAACGCTATAAAATTAGAAAAAACAATTTAAAATTTAAAGCTTAAAATATAAAAAAGACTTCGATTCAAAAGTAAAAAGATAATAAAATTATTCATTTAATAATAAAAAAATTAATTATCTTATAGTATTATCCAATTAATGATTATACTTTATATATTTTATATTTGCAATTTTTCTCTTTTGCCAAATTCTTTCGCGACAGTATTTTTTAATAAATTTTGTACTAAATTATTTATTTTAAAAGGCAAAATAAATTTAATCATTAACATTTAGATTTTAGACGATTTTTATTTTAAAATGTTAGTTCCCATTAAATTTATAAATTAATATTCAATCGGAAGTTAAATCTTTCATTTATCTTATTAAGTTTTTTTATAATTTCTTTCGTTACGATTGTTAACTTAAACTTAAAAAAATTATTCTCAAAAAGTTTTTTTTCCTTAAACATAAATGTCTCTAAAATATTTGCGAAAAATATTTTAATTTTTTAAATTTTATAATTTAAGTATAGATCATTAAGAAAACTCTATTTAGTTTATATTTTACTTTGATTTCTGTAAACTATTTATGTTTAAAGAAAAACATAACTATTCTTATATGTTAATATTTTTATAAAATATTCGAAGTTTCAAAATCTTATTATTTTGTATTTTTATTTTTGCCAATAATTATTAAATTTATTTGCTCTTTAGTTCATAATATTCAATTTATATTTTAAAGTTTTTATTAGCTCTTGGTTTTTATATGGACCTATTGTACAAATGAATCTCCAGATTTATTATTAAGATTTTTGTCCATTCTGAATAATTTTTTAAGATATTCTTTATAAAATTTTTAAGGAGCCATTTGTTATTTTTATATCTATTAAAAACAGTAAAATAAATTTCTTAGTATAAAACTCTAAAAATTAAATAATAAAAATGTTATAAATAATATTTTTTTCCTTGAGAAATAAAATTAAGTTTTGTCTAAATAGTTTATCATTTTCTAAATAAAAGTTTTAAAAATAAAATCTCAAAAAATTTTAGTCGCTAGAAATAATAACAAAATCAAAAATTAATCTTAAATTTGCCATACATTTGTATTAACAAAAATCATTTTGATGAATCCATGAAAAGAATCTTTCATTTTTAATTAGATTTCATTAAACTGAGTTTTTAAAACGAAAAGAAACTTATTAACCTTTTTAACTGTTTAAGAAAGTATAAAATTTATAGTCAACTATAGTATTTTTTCATAGAGTTTAATTTAAAAATTTATGTTCGTTTATCTGTTTTAAACGCTATAAAATTAGAAAAAACAATTTAAAATTTAAAGCTTAAAATATAAAAAAGACTTCGATTCAAAAGTAAAAAGATAATAAAATTATTCATTTAATAATAAAAAAATTAATTATCTTATAGTATTATCCAATTAATGATTATACTTTATATATTTTATATTTGCAATTTTTCTCTTTTGCCAAATTCTTTCGCGACAGTATTTTTTAATAAATTTTGTACTAAATTATTTATTTTAAAAGGCAAAATAAATTTAATCATTAACATTTAGATTTTAGACGATTTTTATTTTAAAATGTTAGTTCCCATTAAATTTATAAATTAATATTCAATCGGAAGTTAAATCTTTCATTTATCTTATTAAGTTTTTTTATAATTTCTTTCGTTACGATTGTTAACTTAAACTTAAAAAAATTATTCTCAAAAAGTTTTTTTTCCTTAAACATAAATGTCTCTAAAATATTTGCGAAAAATATTTTAATTTTTTAAATTTTATAATTTAAGTATAGATCATTAAGAAAACTCTATTTAGTTTATATTTTACTTTGATTTCTGTAAACTATTTATGTTTAAAGAAAAACATAACTATTCTTATATGTTAATATTTTTATAAAATATTCGAAGTTTCAAAATCTTATTATTTTGTATTTTTATTTTTGCCAATAATTATTAAATTTATTTGCTCTTTAGTTCATAATATTCAATTTATATTTTAAAGTTTTTATTAGCTCTTGGTTTTTATATGGACCTATTGTACAAATGAATCTCCAGATTTATTATTAAGATTTTTGTCCATTCTGAATAATTTTTTAAGATATTCTTTATAAAATTTTTAAGGAGCCATTTGTTATTTTTATATCTATTAAAAACAGTAAAATAAATTTCTTAGTATAAAACTCTAAAAATTAAATAATAAAAATGTTATAAATAATATTTTTTTCCTTGAGAAATAAAATTAAGTTTTGTCTAAATAGTTTATCATTTTCTAAATAAAAGTTTTAAAAATAAAATCTCAAAAAATTTTAGTCGCTAGAAATAATAACAAAATCAAAAATTAATCTTAAATTTGCCATACATTTGTATTAACAAAAATCATTTTGATGAATCCATGAAAAGAATCTTTCATTTTTAATTAGATTTCATTAAACTGAGTTTTTAAAACGAAAAGAAACTTATTAACCTTTTTAACTGTTTAAGAAAGTATAAAATTTATAGTCAACTATAGTATTTTTTCATAGAGTTTAATTTAAAAATTTATGTTCGTTTATCTGTTTTAAACGCTATAAAATTAGAAAAAACAATTTAAAATTTAAAGCTTAAAATATAAAAAAGACTTCGATTCAAAAGTAAAAAGATAATAAAATTATTCATTTAATAATAAAAAAATTAATTATCTTATAGTATTATCCAATTAATGATTATACTTTATATATTTTATATTTGCAATTTTTCTCTTTTGCCAAATTCTTTCGCGACAGTATTTTTTAATAAATTTTGTACTAAATTATTTATTTTAAAAGGCAAAATAAATTTAATCATTAACATTTAGATTTTAGACGATTTTTATTTTAAAATGTTAGTTCCCATTAAATTTATAAATTAATATTCAATCGGAAGTTAAATCTTTCATTTATCTTATTAAGTTTTTTTATAATTTCTTTCGTTACGATTGTTAACTTAAACTTAAAAAAATTATTCTCAAAAAGTTTTTTTTCCTTAAACATAAATGTCTCTAAAATATTTGCGAAAAATATTTTAATTTTTTAAATTTTATAATTTAAGTATAGATCATTAAGAAAACTCTATTTAGTTTATATTTTACTTTGATTTCTGTAAACTATTTATGTTTAAAGAAAAACATAACTATTCTTATATGTTAATATTTTTATAAAATATTCGAAGTTTCAAAATCTTATTATTTTGTATTTTTATTTTTGCCAATAATTATTAAATTTATTTGCTCTTTAGTTCATAATATTCAATTTATATTTTAAAGTTTTTATTAGCTCTTGGTTTTTATATGGACCTATTGTACAAATGAATCTCCAGATTTATTATTAAGATTTTTGTCCATTCTGAATAATTTTTTAAGATATTCTTTATAAAATTTTTAAGGAGCCATTTGTTATTTTTATATCTATTAAAAACAGTAAAATAAATTTCTTAGTATAAAACTCTAAAAATTAAATAATAAAAATGTTATAAATAATATTTTTTTCCTTGAGAAATAAAATTAAGTTTTGTCTAAATAGTTTATCATTTTCTAAATAAAAGTTTTAAAAATAAAATCTCAAAAAATTTTAGTCGCTAGAAATAATAACAAAATCAAAAATTAATCTTAAATTTGCCATACATTTGTATTAACAAAAATCATTTTGATGAATCCATGAAAAGAATCTTTCATTTTTAATTAGATTTCATTAAACTGAGTTTTTAAAACGAAAAGAAACTTATTAACCTTTTTAACTGTTTAAGAAAGTATAAAATTTATAGTCAACTATAGTATTTTTTCATAGAGTTTAATTTAAAAATTTATGTTCGTTTATCTGTTTTAAACGCTATAAAATTAGAAAAAACAATTTAAAATTTAAAGCTTAAAATATAAAAAAGACTTCGATTCAAAAGTAAAAAGATAATAAAATTATTCATTTAATAATAAAAAAATTAATTATCTTATAGTATTATCCAATTAATGATTATACTTTATATATTTTATATTTGCAATTTTTCTCTTTTGCCAAATTCTTTCGCGACAGTATTTTTTAATAAATTTTGTACTAAATTATTTATTTTAAAAGGCAAAATAAATTTAATCATTAACATTTAGATTTTAGACGATTTTTATTTTAAAATGTTAGTTCCCATTAAATTTATAAATTAATATTCAATCGGAAGTTAAATCTTTCATTTATCTTATTAAGTTTTTTTATAATTTCTTTCGTTACGATTGTTAACTTAAACTTAAAAAAATTATTCTCAAAAAGTTTTTTTTCCTTAAACATAAATGTCTCTAAAATATTTGCGAAAAATATTTTAATTTTTTAAATTTTATAATTTAAGTATAGATCATTAAGAAAACTCTATTTAGTTTATATTTTACTTTGATTTCTGTAAACTATTTATGTTTAAAGAAAAACATAACTATTCTTATATGTTAATATTTTTATAAAATATTCGAAGTTTCAAAATCTTATTATTTTGTATTTTTATTTTTGCCAATAATTATTAAATTTATTTGCTCTTTAGTTCATAATATTCAATTTATATTTTAAAGTTTTTATTAGCTCTTGGTTTTTATATGGACCTATTGTACAAATGAATCTCCAGATTTATTATTAAGATTTTTGTCCATTCTGAATAATTTTTTAAGATATTCTTTATAAAATTTTTAAGGAGCCATTTGTTATTTTTATATCTATTAAAAACAGTAAAATAAATTTCTTAGTATAAAACTCTAAAAATTAAATAATAAAAATGTTATAAATAATATTTTTTTCCTTGAGAAATAAAATTAAGTTTTGTCTAAATAGTTTATCATTTTCTAAATAAAAGTTTTAAAAATAAAATCTCAAAAAATTTTAGTCGCTAGAAATAATAACAAAATCAAAAATTAATCTTAAATTTGCCATACATTTGTATTAACAAAAATCATTTTGATGAATCCATGAAAAGAATCTTTCATTTTTAATTAGATTTCATTAAACTGAGTTTTTAAAACGAAAAGAAACTTATTAACCTTTTTAACTGTTTAAGAAAGTATAAAATTTATAGTCAACTATAGTATTTTTTCATAGAGTTTAATTTAAAAATTTATGTTCGTTTATCTGTTTTAAACGCTATAAAATTAGAAAAAACAATTTAAAATTTAAAGCTTAAAATATAAAAAAGACTTCGATTCAAAAGTAAAAAGATAATAAAATTATTCATTTAATAATAAAAAAATTAATTATCTTATAGTATTATCCAATTAATGATTATACTTTATATATTTTATATTTGCAATTTTTCTCTTTTGCCAAATTCTTTCGCGACAGTATTTTTTAATAAATTTTGTACTAAATTATTTATTTTAAAAGGCAAAATAAATTTAATCATTAACATTTAGATTTTAGACGATTTTTATTTTAAAATGTTAGTTCCCATTAAATTTATAAATTAATATTCAATCGGAAGTTAAATCTTTCATTTATCTTATTAAGTTTTTTTATAATTTCTTTCGTTACGATTGTTAACTTAAACTTAAAAAAATTATTCTCAAAAAGTTTTTTTTCCTTAAACATAAATGTCTCTAAAATATTTGCGAAAAATATTTTAATTTTTTAAATTTTATAATTTAAGTATAGATCATTAAGAAAACTCTATTTAGTTTATATTTTACTTTGATTGTATTTTTTAAACTTTTGGACAGTTCGGCCTTTATTAGATTTTCTTTTTTTTATCTATTTTCTTTTAATTGAGATTTTTTTGGTTTAGCTATCTACTTAAAATAATTGGCGCTATTTATTTTAGCAAGCTAAAAAACAAAAATTGTTTTTTCTTTTTTAGATTAACTATTTGTATCTCTCTAACCTCTTTTTTAATCTTTTAATTATAACAAATAAAATTGTTTTAATAAAGAACATTAGAATTATAGCTCAAAGGTTATTTGGCAAATTTTAAGAATTTTATTTTTCATAAACGAAATTTTAAACATTGCTTACAAATACTTTGATAATAATTATTTGAGAATTTTATATTCCTATTTTGGAATTTTAGTCTATGCCATATAGCCCTAAATTGGCTAAATTATCTTTATCAATTTATGATATAAACTTGCTTATTTAATATTGACTTGGTTTCTAAATCTTTTACCTGAATCGATTTAAAATTTAATTTAATTTTTTCTCCATATTTTATGTGTTATGAGCTTATATTCTAGTTTATGCTTTAAAATTAATAAAATGTCTTTTTGAGATTGCAATTCAAATCACTTAGATTTATTTTAAAGCCTGAGAAATTTTCTTGATCTTCAGCATTAAAGCTAATTATGTAGCCTTTTAAAATTTTAGGATCTTTAAATCTGTTTTGACTAGCAATCTTTAACGGACGCGGTTACTACGAATCAAAAAATGGTTAGAAAGTTTGAGGCTTATACTTTAAAAAAATTTATAAATAAATCAAGTAATAATAAGCTCAAGGAGTAAAAAGCTTTTCCAAACTTATTGTACAAGCTAAGCAATAAGCAAATGGCAGATTATAATTTACGATAGTATAAAAATAATAAAAGTTATAACTTGGTTTAAAACTATCTAAATATGGCTAGTTCAGATACACTAGAAATTTTAAAATGCTAGATAAATGAAAGCAATTATCTGCTAGAAAATCTTTAGATGATTTCCAGATAAAGAACTGCTATAATAAAATTAAAATAAAATCTTAAATTTTAGAAAAATTTGAAGTTAAAGGGAGGAGGCTGCTATTGCTCGAAATCAAAAACAAAAAAATCTCAAGACTAAAGCAATCAAAATTAGTAGGGAATTCAGCAAATAGCAAGCAAAGTGTCAAGCTAGGGAAAAAGTAGAAAATATGAGGTAAAGGAAGAAATTTTAGGAACAAAAGAGTAAAAGATTTATCAAGAAGGATTATAATTTTTAAAAGAAGGTTTAAATGAATAAAGCATGCAAAAAGTACTGTAAGGAATTTAAACTATTCACTAAAATAAGTTTAATAGCATAAGTGATCCCTTGGTACTTATAAATCAATTTATTGAAATTATTTCTCATAAATAATCGGAGGGTTGGTCTTAGCTCTTGAAGGAGTAGATTGTAAGAAATCTTCCTGAGTTATTGGACATGTTGCTATAGAAGAACGAGAAGAACTCTTTCATAAGTGAAGAAACGAAAAAGGATCTTATGCAAAAAATAAATGCTGGTTTAAAGTTAGTAGATAAAAAGAAAATAGGAGGCCCAGAGTTAGATTTTGACTTAAGATACAGTCTGATGATTTTGGAAAATATTCCTGATAATAAAGAAACTGATTATTTAGGAATTTTCTGCAAGATTGTAAAAGTTGCTTAATGGGTAATTGCTTTATCGTTTGGAGTTGGAGCTATCGGCTCAGAGGCAATCTCCATTATAAAAGAGTTTTTCGTTTGGGGACATGGATGAGTAAATTAAAAAATTCATCAGAAAAAAATTGTAAGAATAAGAGTTTTAGATGCTCTAGCATATGATTTAGCAAGATAATACATCAAAGAAAATTTTGAATAATTTAAAAATATCGTCTTGAATGAAAAGCTAGATTTAAGATTTAGAGCTTGCTTTCTTCTAAAGCATATTATAAAAAATCCAAAAGCTAGTCTAGAATTAGTCGAGAACTCATTACAACTTTTTGATCAATTATGTATGGATAAAGATTGGTAGATTCGATACTATGCTTTGAAATCATTATTAGAACTAAGTATTGAAAATAACTAAATAGCTTGCAAATATAAAGAAAATATTTTTAAATAAAAAAATGAGAGTTTAAGTAGCAATGTTAAGGAACATTAGATAATAATAGAACTAATAACAAACCCAGAACATGTTACTTAATTTACATAGACTATGGAAGAAAATTGACTTGCCCTTAAGGGTATGAGCAGCAAAATCTATTAAAACATGATAAGAAATTTAAAAAGTGAGATTTAAGAGAATTTAGAATTCTACATTAGTTTAATGTGTGCTTCAAACCCTAATTCCTCTATCTAAACTGATCTCGAATTCGAAATTTAGAAATTCCTTGACAATGATACTAAAACAGGATTATTACTTCTGGGAGAGTCTGGTTCAGGAAAATCGTTTTTCATGAAAACTTTAGCCTTAAAGTATCTAGAGAAAAAACACGAATATTTACCAATTTACGTATATCTTCCTACTATTAAATAATTTGAAAATAACTTAGTAGAATCTGCTTTAAATAACTATTAAATCGAAAAAAGCGAAAATTTAATGTTCAGGAAAATTTTATTTTTATTTGATGCATACGACGAATTAGGATAATATGCAAGTATAATAAATAAAAATCAAATAAATCTTAAATATCCTTAAGCTAAATATATAATAACATGTAGAATCAACTATGCTTTAACAGCTTAAAATTACAGGATTTTTTTTTCTCCTTACAAAAATGAAAGAGCTTAAACATAAGAACTGGAAGAATTATATATAAAACCTTTTGATAATAATTAGATAGAATAATACATAAGGTTAGTAGTAAGAAAATAAAATCAAAATTCCAGTTAAAATGAAAAAGAAAGGTTAAAATAAGATAATGAAAGAGTAAAAGAATAAATTAACATTATTTTTTCTATTCCAGGATTGATGGAGATTCTAAATAATCCCTTTATGTTATATATATGTATGAGTGAAGAGGAGATAATTATGTATTTGAAGAGTGGAGTTGATTAAAAAGTGTAAAAGGCAAAGATATATGAGATCTTTATAAATAAATGAAATGAAAAAACGTAAGAAAAATTGGTGAGTATAGGCTACGAGAATAAAAAAATCAATAAATAAAGAGTGATATTTTAGAATATTTAAGTAAGAGCAGCCTATTAAATGCTAAAAGGTTAAGTGGAATTAGAGAGTATGGATTTAATTAGCCAGGAGTGAGTTGAATAATTTACTGAGAATTCCAACCATATAGGATGTTTGATATAAATAAAGGAGTAGAATAACTAAAAGAGATTTTAATTTATCCATGCATCTATAAGAGACTACTATGTGGCAAGGAATATCATAGATTTAGCACAGGATCTAGTACATAATAACGTACATTAAATAGAGATTCACGAAATAAATAAGTTCTCAATAGTGGAAAATAAGGACATCTAATAGTTCATTAAAGAAATGAATAGTTCAAGCTAATTCTAATAAAATTTATTGGATATAGTGAAGATGACAAAATACAAAACCTCTTTATAAAAGGCAGCTGCTAACTGTATAACAATATTGAATTGGATGGATTATCAGTTTACATAGTAGGATCTTTCGAATATATAAGTACCTGAGTCAGATTTGAGCGATTCAGTATTTGATAATTGTGATTTCAGTAACTCCAATCTAAATAAGGTAAACTTCAGTAGAGCATGATTGAGGAATTGTAAATTCAACAATGCAAAAATGAGTTAAGTTAATTTTGGTTAAATGCCAACGTTAGTAGGACATACTTCTTATATTTCATCAGTAGCAATAACAAGTGATAACAAGCGCATTATATCAGGAAGTAGCGATAAAACAATAAAAATCTGAGATATGGAGACTGGCAGTTTACTTAATACATTAGAAGGTCATACTCATTCTGTTAAATCAGTATCGATAACAAGCGACAACAAATGTATAGTATCACTTAGTGGTGATGGAACTATAAAAATCTGAGATATTAGCTAAGGTAATTTACTTAAGACATTAAATATTTCTTTTCATTGAACAAAATCAGTGACAATAACAAGTGATAACAAATATATAGTTTTAGAAATAGAATTTCCAAAAAAAACAATAAAAATCATAGTTATGTAATCTGGCATTCTACTTAAGAACTTAGAAGGTCATGATTTATCGATTAAATCAGCGGCGATTTCAAATGATAGCAAGTACATAATTTTAGGAAGTAGTTATGGCTCAATACAAATATGAGATATATAATCTGGTAATCTACTTAGGACATTAAAAGGACATGCCGATACAATTTGATCATTAGTAATAATAAATGATAACAAATATATAGTATCAGGAAGTAGCGATAAAACAATAAAAATCTGAGATATGGAATCTGGCATTTTACTTAATACATTAGAAGGACTTACATATTCTGTTAAATCAGTAGCGATAACAAGCGATAGCAAGTATATAGTATCAGGAAGTGATGATGGAACAATAAAAATCTGAGATACTAACTAAGGTAATTTACTTAAGACCTTGGAAGGTCATATATATTCTATCTCCTCAATTTCGTTATCAAGTGATAACAAATACATAATATCAGGGAGTTGTGATGAAACAATAAAAATCTGAGATATGGACACAGCAACCCTCACTAAACCTCTGTAAAGGCATGATTCTCCTATCACATCAGTGTCGATATCAAGTGATAACAAGTACATAGTATCAGGAAGTAGAGATAAAACAATAAAAATCTGAGATATGAACTAAGGTAATCTATTCAAGTCCTTGGAAGGTCATACTGATTATTTTAAATCAGTAGTGATAACAAGCGATAACAAAAAAATAATATCAGGAAATTATGATGGAACAATAAAAATCTGAGATACTAGCTAAGGTAATTTACTTAAGACCTTGAAAGCTAATATAGATTCTATCTCCTCAATTTCGATATCAAGTGATAGCAATTATATAATATTAGGAAGTTATGATAAAACAATAAAAATCTTAGATATGGATTCTGGCAATCTACTTAGGAAATTAGAAGGACATACCGGTACTATTTGATCATTATCAATAACAAATGATAACAAGTACATAGTATCAGGAAGTAGAGATAAAACAATAAAAATCTGAGATATAGAGTCTGGCAGTTTACTCAATACATTGAAAGGTCATACTACTTCTGTTACATCAATGGCAATATCAAGTGATAACAAGTACATAGTATCAGGAAGTAGTTAAGAAATAAAAATCTGATATATAGAATCTGGTAATCTACTTAATAGCTTAGAAGGCCATACTTCTTATATCTCATCAGTAGCAATAACAAGTGATAACAAGTACATAGTATCAGGAAGTAGTTAAGAAATAAAAATCTGATATATAGAATCTGGTAATCTACTTAATAGCTTAGAAGGCCATACTTCTTATATCTCATCAGTAGCAATAACAAGTGATAACAAGTACATAGTATCAGGAAGTAGTTAAGAAATAAAAATCTGAGATATAGAATCTGGCAGTTTAGTTAATACATTAGAAGGTCATACTGTTTCTGTTACATCAGTGGCAATAACAAGTGATAACAAGTACATCATATATGGAAGTAGTGATAAAACAATAAAAATCTGAGATATAGAATCTGGCAGTTTAGTTAATACATTGAAAGGTCATACTACTTCTGTTACATCAATGGCAATATCAAGTGATAACAAGTACATAATATCTGAAAGCGAATATCCTGAAAACAAAATAAAAATTTGAGATATGAACTAAGGCAATCTACTTAAGACTTTAGGAGGTAATTATTAACCTAGTTTATCATTAGTAATAAGAAATGATAACAAATATATAGTATCAGTAGGAGGAGGTTATCATGATATATAAATATAAATCTGAGATATATAATCTTTCAAGTTACTTAGGGCATTATCTTTCCAGTTATTTAATCCATTTTTTGATTATAATGCTTATATATCTTCAGTGGCAATAACAAGCGATAACAAGTACTTAATATCTGGAAGTAGTGATAAAACAATAAAAATCTGAGATATAGAATCTGGCAATCTACTTAATTGATTAGAAGGTCATACTGTTTCTGTTAAATCAGTGGCAATAACAAGTGATAACAAGTGCATTATATCTGGAAGTAGTGATAAAACAATAAAAATCTGAGATATAGAATCTGGCAGTTTACTCAATACATTAAAAGATCATACTGCTTTTGTTACATCAGTGGCAATATCAAGTGATAACAAGTACATTATATCAGGAAGTGATGATAAAACAATAAAAATCTGAGATATATAATCTTACAATCTACTTAAGACGATAGATGGTCATACTAAATCTATAAACTCAGTGGCAATATCAAGTGATAACAAGTATATAGTATCAGGAAGTAGTGATAAAACAATAAAAATCTGAGATATGTAATCTTACAATCTACTAAAGATGATAGAAGGTCATACTAAATCTATAAACTCAGTGGCAATATCAAGTGATAACAAGTATATAGTATCAGCAAGTGAGGATAAAGGTATAAAAATATGAGAGATGATAAAAAATGACCCATCAAGTTTTTCACTAAAGAGAATGATAGGAAGACATGGATTAATAATACATGAATGCCAGTTTGAGAGAGTGTATATGGAGGAGGAGAGGAATAGGAAACTAATCTAGGACAAATGCATATCATTGGAAGGAAACTTAAAATTAAATTGAAATAATAAAGATAAAATTAAATAAAAGGGTATAAATCTATATTTTTTATATTTTAAGTTTTTTAACAAATGAAAGTGTGTTAAAATTTTATATTAATAATAATAATATATTAATGTGGTGTCACTTACTTGGTTTACCACGATTTAGAGTTTGAAGAAGTCTTTAATCCTCAGTATGCTTCAATGTTGCATTCCTCTGGTTTTTCAGGATCGTAAATTCTTGTAGCTTGCTTATTTTTTCCTCTTTAAAACGTTTTGAAATAAATGCCATACTATCATATCTCAAATATTCTTAAGCATCCATAATTTTTGGAGCTTCTAAATATGGCTAAAATCATTTTTTTTAATAGAATTTCCCGCTCCACGCGTAATAAATCTTGAAAAGGCTTTAAATTCTTCTTCCTGTTTTTTAATTTAATTTTATCTAAATTTATAGTACTATTTTATCTTATGTCCATATTTTTGCAATTCCAACATCTAATTTTTTTTAAGAAATGAAGCTATAAGACAGACTCTATTTTTCTTTTAGCTCTGGAACAGATCGTTAGTTGAGCTTGGTATACTCTACTATGCTGATTCTCTAGTCAACATTTTATCTTAAACTCCTTTCAATTAGATGATTTACCTTTCCATTTTTTAAGAAATAGTGTATTAGTTAATTTCTTGCATAGGTTTTAATCATCTATCAATTTGTAAATTTTTATCATATGAGATTAAGTCTTTTATTTAGAACCTTAAATTTCTTATGTTATCTTCTAGTTATCCAGATACAGCAAAAAAATAGTTAGAAAAATCATGTTAATATTATTAAATTTTGCTGGAGAGTTCTGTTATTTCTTAGAGTCCATTTTATTTTTTATATAGTATGAGTTTAAGCAGTTGAAGTATTTTTAAATTACTGAGTAAAATGTTAGGAATAAAAAGATAAAAGTAAGGTAAGAGAAGAGAAGAGAGTTAGAAGAAGATTGAGGTAATTAAGAGAATTAATATGTTCAGGCAGGTTATAAAAGAGATTAAGAAGATTTTAGAATCAAAAGGAATAAAAAATGAGAATTGAAAGATTTGAGAGAACTAGAAGAAAAATTTAATTTTAGAAAAGTAGGAATAGAAATATAAGAAGAAAGGATAAGTAATTGCAATAAATAAGGAAAGTGGATAAATAAAATTGAAAGTGAGAGTAGATAAAAGGTGAAAAGTATAAAAGGAATGAAATTTAGAATTAAGAGTGGAATAAAGTGAAATGTAGAAAGAAATAATAGGAGGAAGTATTGTTAGTAAATTAAATAAGTAATAATGTGAAGAGTATGAAAAAATTAGAAAAATAAATTTTGTGTATATTTAGTGTTTTGAAGTATAGGAGTTATATATGATGGAATAAATTAATGAAAAGTTGGATAAAATGTTGAAATAGAAGCTAAAAGTAAGATAATAATGCTCAAATAGGTAGTAGTGGTTAAAATTAAATGAACGATTTTTTTATAAAGGAATTTTGTAATATAAACGATCATAATGAGAATTAGAATTAGACTTATGAAAAAAATATTGAGTGAGCTAAAAGAAAAAATTGTAGCAATTTTGCTAAAAAAGTTGGAATTGAAATTTTTGATGAATTTTTCTATTTTAGGAATTTGATCCTTTGAGCAATGTTTGTTTATATAGTTTTAGTCATAAAGAATTAATTTCTTCTTTTCTTTTTCTTTAAGAGCATTATAACTTTCAAATTCCGCAATAATATATACATAGTATTAGCTATCAAAAATATGATAAATTTCATCAAAATCTTAACCACATAAACATAATACTATATCTAACGTTAATGTGGCGATTATTGAGTTCTTATTGAAAATTTTAAGAAAAAGTTCTCAGTTTTTAGATGAAATAGTCTCTAATATAATGTTTATTATATTTGGTATAAATAATTTCAGGAAATACACTTTAATTATTTTCTATTTAGTCTATAAGTCTTTTTGCTGTTTGCATAAGTGTATTCCTAGAGAGATATTTCATTAAGAATTTACATTTTATTTTTTATTCCGTTATTTTATAAAAAACCATATTATTCTGAACATGTGATACATCAAAATTATACAATTCATTACATTTCTTTATAAGTTTCTAGTATGGTAAATTTATTTTAGTGCATTTTTCTAATAAAAATGCAATGTCTGAGTTAAGATTTTCTTTGCTGTATTACAACTAATTTTTAGTAAAATTGCATTAGCTTTTGAGTTGCGATATGTGTAAAAGATAGCCAGTTTACATCAATAAAACATGATTAATTGAATGTGGATTCTTAAAATGCTAATATCACTTTCATATTTAGCTTTAGGCAAAATAAAAGTTCTACAAAAGGTTTTGAAGCTAAAATCAGATACTTCTTCATATTTAGAAAGCATTGCAATAGCTTTTTAATAGCTATTTTGTATTTAGTAGCTACTGCTGTACAATGTAATTTGTAATTTTATTTGATTCCCTACTAATATCCCAAATAGGTAACTTCATCTTTCTAAGAAATTGGTATTTTATTTTGCTTTAGAGTAATAGAAGATTAGTCTTATTTTCATTGATTTTTTCAAGAAATCTATTACATTACATTTAGCTACATTAATTGTAAGTTTTACTCAATCAAAAAACTGTAGATGTAGTTTTTAATAAATTTTAGTCATTTTTCTATGAAAAGGATAAATGAATTAAGTTATCAACAAAAGCTCAGTCAACAAAAGTTTAGGATAATATCTGGGAATTCTAATTATTTCTGATTATCTTCTAGATATATCATGACAGTATCGGAGTATAAAATTGCAATACAGGTGCATGGCTACTTAATTATAATATTCCATTGTTATATTTGATTGTTCTTGTAAGATAGCCATCAATTATAAACTTAGCATCAACATTATCATAAAAAGATTCTAGAGCCAGGATTAAGTCCAAAGGTAACCTAAATCTTCTAAGATGATCAAAAATAATTCCTAGATATGCTATCATACATTGCTTCTACATCTATTAAAGTAGCAATTAATTACTTTTTTATGAGACCATCTGCGATTCAAGTCTATAATTCACTAAATAGTCCAAATTTGCTAAGTAGTGGAGCGATTACGAATAAATCCAAATTAAGCTGGATGTAAAATGCTTCGTTCATAAAAATATAACTTTATAGTCAGTTATGTTAGTGCTTTATCATAAATTTTAAGCAGACAGTTCAATAAAGCGATAGGTCGTCAATTACACCAATTGATTTTGCCTCCCTTTTTGAAAATCTGAAGAATGCTTATTTTTCCATTGCATTAGGTATTTTAAATCCTCCAAGCACGTTATTAATGAAACTTGTAACCATTTGATGGAATTCTTAACTTCCACATTTAGTAATTTCAGATTTTAGACCATCATTACTTATGGTTTTATTATTTGCAAGTTAAGGTTTAATCTTTTTAATTTTCAATCATGTAAAAAGAGGTATATTTTATAAATGATTTAATTCCTAATTCAAGATAAAAGGTTTATTTCTAAATATTCCATCTTTTTTCTATTTTGAGAAGTCAAAATCTCTTTTACTTAGTACATATGCTTATTAAAAACGATATTTTCCCAATTTTCAATAAATTGTTGCTGTTGGTTAAAATTAAAATTCATCAAATTACGAATTTTTCGGTTTATTAGGTTTTTAGCTTGCTTAAACATTATTTAAGCATTTTGTTGAGATCTTAATGTTTTTCATTAGCTTTTTATTTTTTTCATTTCTAAATTGTGAAGATAACGCTTATAAGATTAAATTTTAAGCTAGTAAAGTTTCGTAACTTCTTAATTATTAAGTCCATACAAAGTTGATAAGTTCTAATATGCAATATTATCCTTTTTTGCTTGAAAAATAACGAAGTTAAGTAACTTGGAAATTTATAATAATTTTTCTTTGATTTTACGATTTAAGCAAATCTCAACATTATAACTAATAAGATCGCAGATGAATTGATACTAATTTTCAGCATCTTTTTAATCAAGTTACTAGAATCGGTAGAATTATACCAAAAATAGATTTTAATAATAGCGTCTCGTGTTCAGATCCTATAATTTAGAAATTTTGAAGAGTAATCGTTACTGTTAATCTTATTCTTTTCTTTTTAAATTAGAATTTATCGTAATACTTAGTGGAAAATGATCAGTATATAAACCCGAATTTCAAATAACTTTATAGTCAACAAAATTGTAAGAATTTAAATACTAAGTTGCCAAGAAGTAGCCCTTATAATAGCATTAATTATTCACTCTATGTATAAATGTTTTGGACTCTTAATCATTTAAAATTATTAATTAATTTGCTTCTATAAAGTCTAGTAATCTTAAAGTTTTATTATTGGTTTGTAATTAATTATTACCATAGTTAGGAAGTAAGGCATTAATCGCCACAAAGGATAGAGGGCTATGATCGCTATTATTTATGATATTATTAAGGCATTCATATGCAATATCCTTATAAATATTTGGCTTTTCGTTTGTAGGAAAATAACATTATGCAATTACTTAGTTTCCAACTCTCACGCTTAAAAATGTATAGGAAGATTCGAGAAATTTATTTCATTTTAACAAGAATCAAGTTACTTTTTTACTAATAGACATACTCCATCTGCATGAGTATTTCCGTTTTAGTAATAAGTACGATATTGCTCTATAACAATTGGGCAATACGTTTATTACGTTCATGTTTTGTTTATTGAAAAATGTCAAATTCATTATCAAGAATAAACTGTTATAACGCCACCTGTCTACTAGCTATTGAGCTTATATTTACATGTCCTATTTTTATTTTCTTAGATTTCCGCGCTCCTCCAGGAAGTCCACCCTAATATACACAAATATATTTAATCTCTTATAAATCTCTTTAAATATGTAAACGTTCGTTTTTAACTCCGGGTCCTAATGGAAATTTTAGATCAAAAATGCAAATTACTTAAATCGAATAAGATTCTAGTAATTTATTGTCTATTTTAATTACATTTTAGGTACTATATACAGTGCCTTGAGTAATTCATTATTAATTGTTATATACCTTCCTTAAACATTTCTCATTTAATATTAGTTCCTCCTTTTCGAATCTTTCTGATAAATTTTTAGAGTTGAGGAGATTAAAAATTTTATTATCGATTATCTTTTCACTTTCTCTTCATTTTTTCATTTAGCAGTACTTTAGCAGAAGGAATTTCAATTCCATCTTCTTCATGTTTTCTTTTGGAAGAATTTGATTTTAATCACAGTGTTGATTCTAGTTTTCACTATAACTAACGTTTGTTTAACTCATTTAATCTTTTTATCAGGATTTGACTTTTAGGTACATTAATTTCTTACTATTTTCCTAAGTTTTACTCAAACTTTTAATTTTTACAAATGAAGTTCATATTTAGCTAATGAAAGAATTAATGGAGTTTTATAAAATTGTCATCAAGCAAGCTTTAGCTAAATTATAAACTCATTTTATTTAGTAATAGTATCTAAGCAACTAAATATTCAAGGACTATATAACTTTCTAGAGAGAGCTAAATTAGGTTTCTAAGAGAATATAAAAGCGATTAAATTTCTTAAAACTCCAACAAAAATAACAGATGGAGAAAGAAGAAAATCAATAGCAATATTATTAGTATATATATAAATAGGGAGGAGCTATCCTCCATCTGAAACTGACATAAACTCTGGTACCAGGAAGTACCCCATAGATGAAGAACCAGCCAAGAGAAAAAGACAAAATCGAAGAGGCATCAATTAGTATTAATGATGAAAGATGCCAGATACTAAGGTCTCTTAGGGTAAAGTTCTGATCACGGCCCTATAGAAGACAAATTCACAAGGGAATGCTAGCACTATGGAAGACTTCAGCAAGAATTTTTTTAAATTTAAAAATCTTTATTAAAGACCTGCGAACCATTGAGATGCTACACGCTATATAGTCTCATTTATTTATTATTTATAGTAAAGCTTAATGGAAAATTAATGGAGTAAAAAGTTTGAAACTTACTAGCTGAGATATAAAGGGTCATTAAATAAAATTCTAATTTATCTACTAACAAATTTGATAAAAATAAATAATATATTAACTTAGGGACTTAAACTAAGAAATAGTTATAGGGATATTGATTAATAAAATAAATAAATTTAAAGTTTATAATAAGAGAAATAAATTATGAAAACTAGTTAAATATCTTATCTTAAAAGTTTTAGTAACTTTAAATTAATTGAATGAGAGTAAACTGATTATATTACTACCTTTTACTTTAATAATTTTAAACACTTTAATCTTATACTTAATTTCAAACTCTATTCATATCTTAAAACAGAAAATACTATATAATACCTTATTCATATTAGATTAATTTTAATTTATGAATATAAGAACTTTGAAACTTTATTATATCCTTAAACTTAATGTAAATATCTAGCTAAAAAAATAAATACTCTTTTATACTTTTATAAACAATAGTTATACTTTATAAAGAAAACTTAAATTTAGAACTTACATCTTAAATTGTAAAAATAAACTAGTATAAATGTATTTTGGAGCTCACCTTGCTATTATCCACTTTCTTATTGTCTTATCCTATCCTCCCGATATTAATATCTTGTTATCTCCACTTAAAGCCAAAGGTCACACCCATCCAGAATGACCACTAAGAGTATAGATGCATTATCCTGTCTAGAAATTCCATATCTTAATTGTACTATCATGAGATGACGAAATTATAAAGTTGCTGTCTGATGTTATTAAGACTTTGTATATGTAGTGTGCATGTCCCGTAAGTGTTTGAATAAATTATCCAGTCGAAAAGTTCCATATCTTCATTGTATAATCATTACTTCCCGATATGACTCATTTACTGTCATTTGATATAGCAACCGATCTAACATCACTCGTATGTTAATTCAATGTATTCCTACAGGTTCCAGTCTCCAAATTTCATATCTTTATTGTATAATCACTACTTCCCGAGAAGATTCATTTATTGTCACTTGATATTACTACAATATAAACAGTACCCTTATGTTCCCTAAGTGTATTTTTACAGATACCAGACTCTAAATCCCACATCTTTATTGTAGCATCACCACTTCCCGAGATAATATAGTTGTTGTCGCTTGTTACTGCTACCGATCAGATAGTACCCGTATGCTCCTTCAAGGTATTCTTACAAGTACCAGTCCTAAAATCCCATATCTTTATTGTATTATCAGAACTTCCAGAGACTATAGTTGTTGTTAGAAGATATGGCTACCGAATAAACAGCACCTTTATGCTCCTTCAATGTATTTCTACAAGCTTAATTCTCTAAATTCCATATCTTTACTGTTTAATCAGTACTACCCGTGACGATAAATTTGTTGTTAGTAGATATGGCTAAAGCATAAATGTCCGATGTGTGTCCTTGTATCGATTAGTCTAAAAATCAAAAAATTACTTTTGCTAAAATCGTAGTTTAGTTCGAATTAATTTACTTGTGATTAAGTGATAAGGTTGGTTTTTTCTTTTTCTATTCGTACTTAATTAATTGATAAAATTTCAATCTAATTCTTTAAGTTTTAATTCTCTTACTATTGAACTTAAAGTTGCATGCTTAACTAGTCAATCTAGATCTATAAATCATTAATTGTTTGATTACTCTGATTCAAATTGAGCTTAGTCCTATCAAGCTCCTCAAATACTTTAGTTAATACTTAAGCATTTTACGACAAAAATTTTTATGACTCAGTAGTTAACGTTTCTATTCTCTATTCTCATTGATGACAATTGAAATTTTATTAGATATATTCTTGCTGATTTCCTTCCTTATTAATCTAGTTTTAGAAATTTTTTAGCTAGTTTTACTATTACTTGAGAGTCTTAAATAATTATGCTAGCTCTCTCTGAAGAGTTATACTATCCTTAAACACATAACTGTCAAGGTGCTGTATTACTTAGTATATAAAACATGCTTGTTATTTAGCTAGTTATGAGCTTGCCGATTTAACCCTAGTCATTTGATTTTCTAGTAAAGATAAAGTCTAAACTAAAACTCTTTGTTCTAAACTCTTAACTAATTGACTGTCTTCTTTTAACTTTGAAGGGTGTATATTATGAACCTATTAACAATTTTGCTATCCACATATAATGTTTCTATTTCTTGAACAATGATTATGCGCACATGTATAGCAAATGTTATGCTTACATGGTAAAATCATTGGAAGTTTATCATATCCATCAAAATTTTCTTGACAAGATTGACATTTAAAATTCTAGGATATTTCTATTATTACTATTTTCAGAAAATTTCAACTATAAAATTTAATTTAAACCAAATAAAAGAAAAAATATTTATTATTAAGATATTAATAGCATAACATAATTTATTATGATATTCATTTTTTAAATGGATTCTGGTTTCTAGTCGACCGAATAGGTGGCGCAGTTATGTCTGTATTGTAAGTACTTTTGCAATAGATGTCACTATAAACTAGTAAGGACGGGCCCATTGTGGGATAAGCCTTATTTGTTTGAGGGTTCTCTCTCGGTACGAGAGGTCGACTAGATGGAACCGAAATCCAGCATGAGAGTTTTCCTTATTTTACATGTCACTATTCTGTTCAGGAAATAGAAAATAACAAAGACAGAAATGAGATAAAATATAATTATTACTTAGAAGAATTAACCTAATTGAGTCATTTGACACTAATATTGGAATGTTCTCTAACCCCTTCTAATTTCAGTTTGGAAGAATTACAAGAACTTGAAGAGTGAAGACAATCAATTTTGATTATAAAAAAGGAGAGAAGAAGACAAGAAGCAAAGAGACCAGATAAAGCTAGAAACATTTCTAGCCTATTTTTAATAACTAAATTTGGTTTTTTATTTTTTCATGGTGAGCCAAGTAATGTTGGTACCACGCTAAATTAATTATTTTATTATTTATTTTATAGTGGTGATTCTTTATTTGATTTACCACCTATTAGTTTGCTAGTTTATTGTTTAAAAATAAGTCTTCATTTCAAATTTGTTTGGATTTTCTCTGTTATATTTCTTGATGATAATAATAATAAAATTATAGTGATTCCATCTATCAATAAGGTTCATCGTTATTTTAAAATTTAAAGTTATTTTGAATATTATTCCATTTCCAGACTTCTTCTGGGTCTTATTCTTTGAAAACATATCTTCCAGTACTCTGTTAGCCTTTCAATGGAAAGTATCTTGCTTTAATCGAGTTCAATTCTAAGCATATTCAAATTTCTTCTTTATTAAGTAAATGCTATGTCCTTCAAGATTTCATTTCTTATATACATCTTCTTTCTGAATAGTAAGCCTTCTGGAATATCGTATGGATTTCTTATGGATCTACATAATTTAAAGCTTTCAAGTTTTTATTTTTATTAAAATTTTCAGTTATATCTTGTAATATGTCCATATTTCCTGTAATGGCAGCATTACTTTCTATTCTTTACTATTGGAAATTTTGCTGGTTGAAGATTCGGTTCCATATTAATAGGGACATTTGTTATTGTTTTTTAGAAATAAGCTTTCAGTTAATTACATTAAATGAATGAATTTGGATTCTATATGTTCAGTTCTCAGATTGACTGATTTGTAATTTTAATTTTTTAGTATTTATGTGTTAGACATTAGATATGCAATTTTTCCTTCTAGCTCAATTTTATAAAACGATAAATATGTTTAAAAAAGTTAAAGTTAAAAAGCTTTGTTAAAGCCTTAGTAGTCAGCCATCTGACCTATTCTATCAGCTTGCCTCCATTAGTTTGTCTTGAATTTCTACTAGGCTTAGTTAGGCGGTGTAGCACTTCATTAGCCACCATCCTTTAATATTCCTAATAGTTTCCATCTTGCATGTAGCGTTCCTAATTATTTCTCCAAGGATTAAGATTTGAATTAAAGAATTGTTTTCTATAATGTTTCCGCTTTATGTTGGATATATCCTAAATAGTTTTCTAAAAATATCTTATTTATTCTTTCTTTAAATTTCGCTTAGTTAATAGCAGTATTTTCATTGGTGTTATTTATTGTACACGTAGCATTTTATTCTTCTTTTAAACTATTATTCCTGTAACACTTATTTCATTTAAATTTACTAGTTATTTTAAATAAACGTTTACTGTTTATTTTAATTTGAGGCTTCATTTCCTATTTCCATAGAATCTGATTAATTCTGTTAAAACGAAAATGGCGTAACCTGAATTTATTATTAAATTTAAAGAATTCTTTGTTACAGTTTGTCTTCTATTTCTTATGATTATTAATATTGTTTCTCAAGTAAAGACGTTATTAGTTTTTCTAATTTTTCTACTTTATCAGTGAGGTATCTATTTTTAAACATAAACTCTTTTAATGACTTAGATAATATTTCTATTTGAGTTTGTATTGGAAGTTTTTTCAATTCTGGATTTCCAAGTGGTTAATGTTCGTCATATCAATCATATTTCTCACTTTCACTCATTGTAATTATTTCGCTTTTTTATTTTTTCGAGAATTTTCCTGTTTAAATGCTTTATTCAAAGTTCTGTTATTTCTTAGAAGCCATTTTATATATTTAATCGTTTAATATTTAATCTTATATCAATATTCTAAACTAATCCTTATCCAAGCTTCCCTCTTCCTTTTTTTATAGCTCTCTTATTTCTTAAAGCACTTACTAAAACAATTCTTTCTACTCCTTTATTATTTCGTATTTTTGGTTTTACTATTAATATAAAATGTTCTCATTTTGGTATTTTTAAATATTTTATTATACTTTTTTAATCTAGCTAATAATAATAATTAATGTGTCTTTACTATATTTTCATATAGGTAATAAGTAAGTTTAGTATAATTCTTGATCAATTATCTTGCTCCATATCTGTTTTATCTTCCTCTTCATCATCATTGTAGTTTCCAAGGCTTTCTTAGTTCAATATTTCTTTTAAAAATTCTTCATTTTGTTAAATAATTAGATTTCTTCTTCGAAGTAGAATTTTTATGGAAGCATTTTATTCTAAAATCTATCTTTTCTAATTATTTTCGGGTTGGGAAATTTTGATTAAAGTCACAAGTTTGAGTAAATCATAGTTTTTGAATTATTTAAATTCTTCAATCAAATCTTTTAGAGATTCACATTGCACAATATGTTCGAAAGTATCCAATTCCCCACAAATGCAAAATTCTGAATGCTTTATTTTATAATTTCTTCTCCTCAAATCTTATTAAAATTGTACCAGAAAGTTCTTAGTTTGTATATTTAAATTATTTATCTTTTTTTGTATTTGTTAAGTGTTGCATATGTATAATAAGAAATTTTTTCTGTATCGTTTTAAACTTCTCCAAAATAAAGACTTGTTGTAGGTATATCACTCCTCCGAACCACTGCATCTTGGTAGAATTTCTTTTGATATAGAATTTTATGTATTTAATTACATTAGACTAGCTAGTTAAGAGTCTATCTAATTGGTATTTTTTTAGTATGCTTCTACTAAAAATTTAATCACTCATTATGAAAACTAATTCGATACCCACTTGCACAAAGTTAAACTACTAATTAGATTTTTTCTTAATATTTAATACTAGCTTTATTTCTAACTATATACGCGATATAACCATTATTCATACTCATTCTCTTAAACTTAATCAAAGAACTCTTACATCTCTTTCATATTCTAGGCTTACACTATATAGCCTTATAAATCTTCTAACTTAATATTAAAAGTTTGTTTATGCTTCTAACATTTAATTTTCTACCTTATCTATCACCCAGTTTTAATACACTTCAAGCATGAAACACATCCACAAGGATATTGCTTAGCTAGTCGTTTTTCTTAATCATAAAATTTTAGGCAGTTTGGACACTTATTGGCATCCATTTATAAATAATCAGATAACATTTACTGAAAATAATTACAAAGAAAATCTAAAAAAAAGCTAGATAACTTAAGAAAAAAAATAAAGTTATAGACAAAACCTCAAAAATGAAAATGAACTAGCAAATAAATTAAAAGGGTTTATCTTTATATCAATACCAATATAAACTAATATGTTTTACTATAATTCTTAAAGTCAATAAAACTGAATATTTGCATTTTATTCAAAAGCCACATTTCGCTCATTGCAAAGGTTTATTTTATACTAAAAATAAATAAATTCAGCTAGGTGTTTCTTAGTAAAATGTTCGAATAAAATATTATAAGTAGCGATTAAAAAAGTAAGTTCGATTTTAAGTTTTAGCTTTAATTTGGTTTTAAAGCTAAAAAATATGAAAATAAATAAAAATGCGTGAAGGCTTTTAATCAAAAAAGGGGAAAAAATCTAATTATCTAAAGAAAATTAAAAAGCATGAATTATTTTAAATTAAGGACTTAGAGATTTGTATTAGATAATAAAAAAAGGATATAAATTAGAATAATTTTGAAATATTTAAGTTTAAATATCTAATTTTTTGAATTTAATAATGGAGAAAAAATAGTTAAATATTACTACTATAGTATAAAATAAAAGTATCTGAGCGCCATTTTTCTAAATAAAAATTGCGGATCTTTAAGTTTAAAATATAAATCTTAAAAAAGGGAAACTTAGCATATGCAGGGAAAATAGTGTAAAGCTAATTTTACTAAAATAATACTTTTTTAAATTATTTAGTAGCAAATGGTATAAAAATATTTTTATTATTATATATATATAAAATGGATGTCAGCCGTGTCAGAAAAATAGTAGGTAATCTGGTGCTGTGTTTACTGCATTGCGAGTAATCTCGCACTAGATGCCACCACAGGGAAGATTGGATAAGCTCCGTTTAGACATGCCTAACTTACCCCAATTAAATTTAAACTTTTATTCTCTAGTACATAACTCAAAAAAATTTTCTTTTTCTAAAAAAAAATTAAAATTTTTTAATCTGGTATGTACTTCAAAAAAAATCCAAACGCTTAAATTTTGAAATTTCTCTAACACTTTATTTTAAATTAAAATTAAACTTTATTAATAAAATTTATTAAACTCAAAAGAAAGACTTAGAAAAAAATACAAAGTTTTAAAAAAAATTTCTTTTCTTAAAATAGAAATAATAAGAAAGCTAACATAAATAATTAGCTTAAAGACTTAGAAAATTTTAAATTCTTAAATGTAAAAAATTAAATAGTTTAAACTTCAAATAGATCACTTGATGTATCTCTACTTGTCCTCCACACTTATAATAATATTAGCCATTACGCAATTCTTAAATCTTAATCCATAGTCAGCATATACCTTGCTCCAGTCAGTCTACTAAAAGTGGAGTGTTAAATTTAAACTTACCTGTTATTAACTGTTAGTGTCTACTCCGTTCAATATTCTTCCTAAGTTCCATCTTCGAATGTTGTAGTCTTTCGATTAGTTATTTCATGCTTGTCCATTGCTCGATACCAACCAATTGTTGTCCTTAGATAATGATAAACTACCCACAGTGTCTGTATGACCCAATAGTACATAGATACACTATCCATTATTGATATTTCATATTCTTATAGTCTTGTCATAAGATCCTGATAAGATATACTTGTTGTTGCTCGAGAATATTACCGAATAGACTTCAGAGGTGTGTCCCGATAAGACCTTTGTACATTATTATGTTCTTGAGTTCCATAAACGAATAATTTTGTCAAACGATCCAGATATGATGTAAGTGGAATCACTGGATATAGCCACAGCAGATACATAATGTGTGTGACCACTCATGGTCTTACAGGTACCTGTCTTGGCGTCCCATAGTCTCACCGTCTAATCTACACTTCCCGATACGATGAACTCTGAATCACTGGATATAGCCACAGCATTTACTTAACTTGTGTGACCACTCATGGTCTTACAGCTACCTGTCTTGACGTCCCATAGTCTCACCGTATTATCTCCACTTCCTGATACGATGAACTCTGAATCACTGGATATAGCCACAGATCATACATAATGTGTGTGACCACTCATGGTCTTACAGGTACCTGTCTTGACGTCCCATAGTCTCACCGTATTATCTCCACTTCCTGATACGATGAACTCTGAATCACTGGATATAGCCACAGCATATACCTAATGTGTGTGACCAATCATGGTCTTACAGGTACCTGTGGCTATGTTGTAGAGTCTAAGAGTTTTGTCAAGGGAAGCAGATACTATTAAGTTAGCATCTGAAGAGATGGCCACGGAAGTGACTGAGTTTGTGTGTCCAGTGAATATGTGAGGGAGTTCAGAAGAGATTGAGGTTAGGTTAGAGTTAGAGAAGTCACAGTTGATGAATTTAGTGTTACGGAGGTTAGATTATGTTAGGTTGGAATTGGAGAAATTGCATGAAGTAAATGTCGTGTCTGAGAGGTCTGCATTAGATATGTCAAGGTTTTGGAAGTTTTGTTTGGCGAAATCGTAGTTCATGAAGTTTAATAAAGTTAGTGAATTGGCTGCAGCTATTTGCATTTTTGGTTGATTCTTAGCTATGTTCAAGATCTGCAACATGTATTGCTAGTTCTTTGCTGAATTTAGTTATATTAAATCGTAAAGAATTATCGATTTCTTGCAGATGTTGATTGTGTTCAAAGGATTGTTCAAAATGGTATTCATGTCGATTTAATTGTTTTGGAAATTGTTGAGTATATTCTAAAGGTTTTGAATACTTTCAATTTTGAACTCCTGAAGTGGCTATTTTACGATTTAAGCTTTTTAAGTCTATTCTGAAACTTTCGGCTGTATTTATAATGAAACTTGCTATCCTTCAAATTATCTTTTGGCTTCTTCTTAATGTTGTCTCACTTATTATGTCTGATTTTGCTAGAGTTGGTTTTATTGATCTAAGAACTTTCTTATTACAACTGAGAAATCTTACATATTTGCTCTTTGTTCAGGATTCATAGACATAATCTCCTAGAAGACCTTGAATGATATTTCTTAGATTGATTTGTAGTTTTGGCTGGTGTCTTAGTAACTCAAAGATCTAACTCTTTACATTTCATTTTACGTGTTTTCAAAATCCTTTTATACCTCATTTAATTTACTTAAATTAGTATTGAATTCCTAACTGGTTACCATTTTTTAAGTCTTTATTTGCTGATACTTTTCACTTAGAGCATTTATCTTTCTTAAAACTTTCTCTATTTCATTTACGATCTTCTATCTCTCAATCATTTCACTCTGACATAGAATCCCCGTAACTTGTTTTACCATTTCATTGAAGATTTTTTGGAAATCTACACAAGTTTTCTTGATACTAAGGATGTTTGCTTTTTAGCTATTGGCTTATCCCGATATGTCTTTAATCAATTAAATCAGATTGGCTTAATGTTCAAACTTATTTAATTACTACTTGAAATAATCTTTTATGTCAAAATTTTTTAGATTCTGTTCCTCTATACTTACTTAAATCTCGTGAATCTTGCATTTAAATGTATCAGTTAATTTAGAAACATTTTTAATACATTTAGCACATTAAATGCAACCACAACTTATTATTTTTGGTAATCTTTGATTTTAGTCAAAGACTTTGCTACAACTCTAACAGACGGTTAAATCCATTACTTATAATTAACTTTAAAAAAAATTTTCAATAAATACCATATATTACAATGAAAATAAAATTGAAAAAAAATAATAATTAAAAATAAGAATTTATCAAAATTAATATTTAATTTTGATTAAAAAATATAATTGCAAAGGAAAATTAAAAAAATGATAAATATTTGATAAAAAATATATTTAAAAAAATTAATATGAAAAAAAAATTTTACATAAATAATAAAATTAAATATCTAGATCTATTTTTTTTATAAAATTAAAAAAAATATAAAATTTTTTAAATTAAATTTTTAGAAAATAAATGATTTTAAAATAATTAAAAAATTTTAATTAAAAATTAAATTGTTATTTGAGATAAATACAATAAAAAGGTTTTTTTTATTAGTACAAAAAATATTAATAAACTAAATTTCAAATGAGAAAAATAAAAATTAATAAAACTATAATAATAAAAATTAATTTTTTATAATTTTAAAAGAATGAAAATATATTAAATATGTATGTAATATAAAATTTAATTATTTTAAAAAAACTTCCTATTTCGAATTTAGCAATCAAAAATAAATTTACTTAATTAATATATAACGTAAATTATTACAAAAATTTAGTATAAAAAATTTTTATTCATCTGAAAAAAAACTTATAAACTTAAACCTAATTTAAGAAAAACTTTTAATTTAAAACCTGGTAATTATTCAATATCAAACAATAATTAAATAAATTATCTAAAATTAGATTGTAAAATATATTTTTTTTTAAATTCAAATAATATTTAAATTTATAAGATATAATTTATTTAAAAAATTAGAGAACTAAACTAAGATACAATTTGAAAAAAATATTCATTAAATTAATGAAATTAAAACATCCTAAGAAGTAATCTCAAAATGAAATAATTGTAAAAAAATTATTACAAAAATTATTTAATATTAAAAGAAAAAATAAAACAAAATATAAAATATTATACTAATAAAATAAAGATTTTTAATTAAAATAAGAAAAACATATAAGATTAATAAAAGCCATATAATAACTAATTAAAAAAAACCAAAAATTATAATATTTATTAACTTTATAATCATTCTAAAAATTTTCTTGGTAGTTTATAAAATTCTACTAAGTATGATTTATATTTTATCTTTAATTAATTTTCTTAATTGTATTGCTTAATTACTTTTCAAAAAAACTAAGCATAGTTATTTTATAATAAATTTAGATTTTTTCAATTAAATCAGAATTAAAAATTTCTACATTCATTCTATATCTGAATGCTATTTGAATCTATTAATATATATTTCTTATTTTATATAGATTTATTTTGTTTTAATTAATAAAATACTAAAATTTAGCATAGAAATTTAGAATAATTCATTATTAAGCTTATTTTAAGATATATTGGAAGAAAATATAAAAATAAGATTCATTTTATTTGGTTTTCTTAATTATCTAATTTAACTTGCATGTTTTATTTACAACTAACATTATCAATCAATATATTTTGTTTATATACCTTATTTAAGCTACGAAACAAAGTGTATGAGGATGATAATATAAAGCAGACGATATTTACTATCTATTTTAAGATGAGCTTTCATAAGAAAATAATTAAATCTACATAGACTTAAATAAATAATGATAACTAAAATTATTGAAATTATAAATAATCAGATTGATAAATAAATATTAAGGTTACAAATAGTAGCTTAAATTAATTAAATTCATAAAGTTATATTTTTACTTTATTTATTTTTTTATATTTTAGCTACTTTTAAATGTGATAATTATTTATTATGTAAGGCTTGTGATTGGCTTAATGATTTATTTTATTTTTAAATTTTAAAAGCATAATAATAATTTTTATTATATAAGAGAAATTTATTATCTAAATTTATTAATACTATTTAGATAAAACTTTGATTAAATTATTTTAAAGGTTTATATTCCTAAGAGAGTGATGTTATTAATAGTGAAAATTAATAATAATTTAACAACTAAAATTGAAATTGCAAGATCTTTTTGAAGAATAGAAAGTAAAGAAAGTAAGAAAAGAGGATCAAATAGTGAAAATATAAAGAAAATGTTTATAAGCAAGATAAAAATAGTAAATTAAGTCATATTTATACTCTAAAATTTATTAGAGTTATTTGGCAACAAATAATAAATAAAGCAAAATTTTTATTTTATTAACTTAATTTATTATTTTAAAGTTTATTTTCGATATTACGAAAATACTTAGTAATATTTATTTTATTTTATTTCTTTATTATGCACTGATAGATATATGCTTCACTATTAAATTAACGTTTCGATATTAAAGTTAAAATAAGATCCTTTTTATTACAATTTAATTATCTATCAAGCAATTTAATATTTTAATTTAATAATAGAGTTAATTTTCAAATAATTTCAATTATTCTTTATTATTTAAAGTAACTCTTTTAATAGCTTACGTAGTTATTTAAAATTACTCCAAACCATATAAATTCACTTTGGTACTTAACATGTATAAATGAAAATTTCCTTCTTGCTGATATTGGCTATTATAGGCTTTTCTCAAAGTCACAGAATAGATCAGTTCTTTATGGAAAAGTAAAGCTATACTCAAGAAAGACTTAGTACCAAATCTATGAGAGATACAAATGGAAATGTTTATGAAGTAGGGTATTCATAAATTAGTTCTAATAATTAAGATTGCTGAATTAGGAAAGTAGATAGTTAAGAAAATGAACTGTTCAAAACTTTCTTAGATTCAAGCCCAGCTGATTGTAGAGGTTTGACATTGACTTTAGACAGCAATGATAGATTATATGCAGCGTTTTCGATTGATGGAGGCTCATATGATGCAGGATATATCATCAAAAAATCAGTTATGGCTGGTGCTTTTTCAGGATCTATTTTTGATAGTTATGGTTCAGGATGAGGTCCTAAAGTTTCAGTTCTAGCTGGATTAAGAACTGATAACGGATTTATCGAAAAAGCTACATTTTTAAAGCGTAACTTTCTACAGGAAAAGCGAATTCGTACTTAGTTTAAGAAATAATTTTCTGTGCAGATTAAGTTTCAGTTTACTCTTAGAGTTAGTATAAACCTTTCGATAAAAATTCTTCAAATAATAAGTTCATAGGTTACCCAGAAGCAGGCTTGATAAAAGTAAGTACGGAAGGATTTTTCAGTCATTATATTCATTTAGACAGAAATATTACGATAATTACATAGGCTTCAGTTAAAGATCCTTTAACGTGTTCAATTTTCTTTTAGGTAGAAGTTAGGCAATGAACTTAATTTGCTTTAATTAAATCCTATCTTTTAAGTAAAAATTTAAATAAAAAGCCCAAGTTAATAATTAAATATTGCTTACGGAATATTATTTAAATTTAAAGATTAGCTAAATGTTTATATATCCTAAGTATTTGTACTCTATGGTTTATTTGTAAAATAATTATTAATTTGATATATTTAATTTATATATTATAGTCAAAATAACCTTAACTTAATAATAATTATGCTAGTAGCCTTCATTTTAATAAGCTATAACTCTTATGATTAAACTAATAGTATAAAAGCATTAACCTTAATTATTATTAATATAATATCTTTATATTTTAATTAAGGAAATTATGCAAAGGTAAGTTAGATAGGTTTTGATATTGCTAGTATGGTATTTTAGTATAATTAACTAAGCTTCTTTAGTTACTATCTTTAATTCCTAAGATAGTAGTATTTAATTTATAATTGAATATAATTAGATTTAAGTAATAAATAGTATAATATTAATAATATAACTAGCTTTGGAAATAGATAATAAAAATAAAGCTTAATATTAATTTAATATTATAACTACTAATTTAATAGTGTCTACCTAATTTATAAAATTAGTACTTATATTGATATTAGAATCTAAGAGCTTGTGCTTATAAGATAGTAAATAGTTATAAGTTAAGTTTTAAAGATTCTAATAAAGAGAATAATGAAATGGTCTATTGAATATATTTGCATTTATATTAAATTCTTAGAGTTATATTATATACATTTATCTAATTTACTATTAATTACTCTAATCTACTTCTAAAGCTAACTCTATCGTTATATAAAGCAGATATCTAAACTATTTAGATATTATTAGTTATTATATACAATGCTACTTATAGTTACCTATAATTCATAGAGCTATCTAATATTATCTAACCTTTAGAAACTAATGCCTATTTAGAATTTATTTACTTAATTGCTTCATTTTTATTTAGAATGTAATTCAATTCTTTTAAGCATGAATCTCATTAAGAAAATCTACTCTTTACATTTATTTAAGAATTTTAAGTTTAAAAGAGGGAAATTAAAAATATCAAGCTATAATACAATTATTATCATCCTATTTAGATAAAAATTAGAAAATAGCTAAACTTAATTCTAGAATCTAATGACTATTAATTTTATCCTTTTAGCCTTAAATAGACAAAAGCATATTTAATTATGCATGATATTAGAGTTTATAAAGCAAAATAATAACTTAAAAGATTTAAATTAATAAATTATAGCAATAGGAATAAATAAGCTTTAAGATTATTATAAATTAACTAAGAAGATTAATAAATTATTATATTTTATAAAATATACAGTAATCAATCAACTAAAGCTAGAGTTATTAATTATTATATATTAGTGTCTACTTCATTAGGTCTTTTACTAAATTATATTTAATTCCAAGCATATATCATTTTAAACTTTAAACATCTCTTTAATTAATATTTTGATTCATCATTTCTTTGCAAATAACTTTGAAGCATTTTTAATAGAAGATATTAATAATCTATTTGCAAATATTTTATACCTAAAGCAGAATCTAATCTAGATTTAAATAAATTAGATATTAGTGCTTTTTTTTAATTTTATTCTAATTCAAAACTATGTAGATAAGACAACAATCTTTCCAAATATTTGGTAAATAAAAGATATATATAAAGTTAACTATTTTTTAGAGGTATTTTATAAGTGAATAGAGCCATTTCACCCCAAAATTCTTAGAATAAATATACATTATTAAATTACTATTTAATCTTATAATTTTTATTCTCATCACTTTATTCACTTTAATTTTAAGAAAGAGGCATATAACGCCTAGTTTTCTTTAAATTATATCTAAAAGTTAAATAATTTATTTAAAAAATGACAACAAAAATATTTATTAATCGTTTAATAGTTATGCTCGCAATATGTTTATTTTAACTTTAATTTTAATGAGAATCATAATATATTAGAAGAAGAAATAAGCATTTAATAGATGGTACAAATAAATAGACTTATAAAGATTTTAGATGGTAAATTATTAGGTAATATTAACTAATAGATTAAAGAAGTGCATTATATATTTATTCCCATGAAACACATATATAAATAGACCTAATTTTTACTAATATTTTAATTATTTAAAATATTAGTAATGATATACCAATAACCAGAATATTTAATTAAAGCATATTTAAAAATAATTTAAATTTTATAATTTAGATTTAACTTAAATAAAAGATAAGACATTATCAAATTAGTTGAAATAAATATTAACGAATCTTATAATAGATATTTTATGAATAATTTATAAAGATTATTAAATAAAAGTATTTCCTATATTTTAAAATTAATGTAAGGTATCTAAGTTTTCATTGAAAAGATTAAAGTTAAAATTTTAAATAAAACTAATGAAATGTTTCAGATACATTGAAATTATATCTTTCATAATAGCATTTTTACTTTAAGAATAAAAATCACTTTTTCTTAATAAAAAAAAGCTATAAAATTGCTTAATCTATTTTCTATAGCTTAAAATGTAAAAATAATCTTTATTTTTTAAATAAAAACTATTTATAATAAATATCTGGTATAGATATAATGATTTGGTGGTTATCTCTTTTTAATATAAGCTTTTTCAAATAAGATAAGCAATTTATCTATTTATAATTCTTTTACAAAAAATAGAATTTATAAATGATATGCTTAATTAAATAAATTTATTTCTAAACCTTAATCAATAGAATTATCATTATAAGGTACACTGATAGCTTTGATAGACTTTGAAACTAAAATTAGATAAAAGTAAGAAATATCTTTAATTATAGATAAAATTTAAATTAATAAAATCTTAAATATAACTAGCAAGCATTGTCTAATAATTTGTAAATGAAAGAGATATTTGTCTCATAAAGTTAACGAATAGAAATATATAATTATTATTTTTAATTTACAATACAACTAAGATTGTATAATTTAATTTAGCTATTCTTTATTAAACTAGCATTTAATTAGATTTAAAGTTATTAAATATCATATTAACTATTTATTACAATTAGAATAAAATATAGTTATAAGGTTTTAAAATAACTAGTTCTAGTAAAAAGTTAAATAATCTTGCTTTTTATAAATCTATTAAAGTTTTAGCTGAAATAATAGTTAAATGTAACTTTAAAAGTTAGTTAGATGTTTACTAGTAGATATAATAATTGCATAATTGTTTATTTTAAATATAATAATAAAGCTATAAGATATCCATCAATTATAAATTTAGCATCAACATTATCATAAAAAGATTCTAGTGCCAATATTAGATCCAAAGGTAACCTAAGTTTTCTAAGACGACCAAAAATTAATTTCCTAGATATGCTATCAAACATTTTTTCTACATATATTAAAGTAGCAATTAATTACTTTTTATGAGATCATCTGCGATGCAAGTCTATAGTTTATTAAATATTTCAATCTTGCTAAGTAGTGGAGCGTTTACGAATAAATCCAAATTAGGCTGGGTGTAAAATGTTTCGTTCATAAATATAATTATAAAGTTGTAATGTTAGTGCTTTATCATAAATTTTAAGTAGACAGTTCAATAAAGCGATTGATCATCAATTTCATCAACAAATTTTGCTTCTCTTTTTGAAAATCGGAAGAATGTTTATTTTTTTCTGTGTATTAGGTATTTTAAATGTTCTAAGCATGTTATTAATGAAACTTGTAATAATTTGATGCAAATCTTAACCTCTATATTTAATAAGCTCAGCTTTTAGACCGTCATTACCTGTAACTTTATTATTTGCAAGCTAAGATATAATTTTTTTAATTTCAAATCACGTAAAATGAGGGATATTTTATAAATGACTTAATTCCTAATTTAAGATAAAAGATTTATTTCATAAAATAGTAATTTTTAAATATTGCGCTCTTTTTTAGATCCCAAATACATATAAGATAGAATTAAGGAAAAGTTAGTTTCTTGTAATAGTTTGAATATAAAAAAGATTGATTGGAGCAGCAAATAAGATAGATATGAAATGGTTATAAATATATATTATATATTTTGCCTAATATATTTCTATATATTTAAGTTGTTTTATGTATTTATTTCATGTAAATCCTATTTAATCATTCCTTTTAATACTTCCATTTTCTCACTATTTCCTTACTTTATTCATTACTAACTTTATTTAATCATAACTTTTCACACAAGAATTCTAAATCTTCAGCTTAAAGTACCTTTAAATCCGCATATGTTTAAAAGATGTAGAATAAAAACCTAAAGAGCTCTTTAATAGCATGTACAAATGGTTAGATTTCTTAAAGCTAATAAACATACTCAAGCCATCCTTTAGATTAAACTAATTAAGCATTATAATCTGTATCTGATTATAGCCATTTTTCAAAGAAAAAACTTAAGAAACTAAATAAAATGTTAAAGATAGCAAAATCAAAGTAAGAGAAGGAAATCTTACAAATATTATGAACAAAACTCTTAAGAAAACAAAGCAATTTAATCAAAAGCAATTTAAATAGCCTCAATAAGCTTAAATAGGTGCTAATTATTTAATTCAGAATAAATTTAAAAAGAAGCTTAGGGTAAGTAAACGAAAAATAAAGACATATTTAAAACACAATATAACTTGTATATGGTAGAATCCTTAAATAGAGTATTAATCTGAGAAAATAGGATATAATCTGACCGCATAAAAGTGAATATGATATAAGATAGATGACATGAAATTAGCTAATTCATTTACGAATTTTTCATTAAGACATATACGATTAAAGACAAGTTAAGGGTTGTAACATTGACATGGGCTGAGACCATCAGCATGTAACCTATCCCTTTAAGGCAATTTCCTATGAGAATATTATAACAACAAATTCTGACAAAATTATAACGCCGCAGGAAATAAAGATATGGTAAAGAGCGCAACGTTCAAATAATGGATTTCACAGATGAAACACGTTTCCATAATAGGAAAACCTCTATTTTCTATTATAGACATGTTTCGGAAAATAAGTTTTATTTACCTATCCCAAGAACTATCCAAATCAAATTTTACATCGCTCTATATAACCAAATTAACTTTTAAGGAAAGTATCATACAATTTGTAAAAATGGAGAACATTCCTTTTATAATTACCTTTCTCATTCCAGTCTTGGCTGTCTCTTTTTATGGACTGAAAAATTTATTGTGTGGTTACTAACTTTTATTTAGCAGAGTGTTGGTTGCAAAAGAACCCATATTAAGTAATATCATCTATCATACTCCAAGCTACCATACTATAAAAAGATTGCAGATGTATGGTTCCTGAAAAGAATATTTTCCTGAAATGATTTTTTTTGTCCAAAGAAATCCTTGGTATAAGTAAAAAGGAAATTTTAAAACAAGACATTGTGGAAAGGCTGCAAAATCTTTATCCAAAAAGATTATATTTATCTAAGTACTGGGATTTAATATACAAGCAAACTGGAGGTGTAAAGCACTAATCAAATCATAAGTTATCATTAATCTGTATGGTTAGTGGAGCAGGGACTCAAAAATAGATTGGTACTGATTTGTTAGCAAGCTATAAGATTAAATTACTCAGGAATAAATTTAAAATAGATATTGTGACAGGAAATAGGCTTTAGATAATTGATTATTTTAAGGAAAAGATCATTGAGCTTGGCAAGAATGTTTTTATTGTGTTTGCACTTAATAAAAGAGACTATTTTGAAAACTTAACCATTTGCTTGCATACAACTGACTTTTTTGGACCAAGACAAGTGAATTAAGCTTTTATGTTGTGCTTGGGAATTCAATAATAATTGACCCTCCTCTTGGTGCACATAAGAGATGTAGCAAAGAATGACTGGAGTATAGAGGTTGTGGCTTTACCCAGGAAAATTTATTGTATGCAGATGAACGAATAAGTGACTGGATAAATAGCAGAAGGTTGGCAAAAGCTACAATTGATGGATTTATGAAAGCAACTTGCTTACTGAATCTATAATAATGAGAGGATTGTAGATAATCCCTTGAATATGTTTTTGAAATATCAAATTCAAGATTCTTTGCCTGCTTAAACAATCTGCCTCTTATTTTATCAACTGTTCCTCTGTGTTTGAGGGCCTCTATCTCAATGAAATAGCCAAGCTCATTAACGGTATCAAGACTGATTTCAAATTCATCCTGATAGGCAAAAATCTCTCGTTCTTTTTCAGCAGCAACCAATTCTCTTAGTTTTAATACAGAGAAAATTTTGTCTGTCTTCTGTTTTTTCTAGAACAGTCTCATATTCGTCGCATTGAGTTGCTTTAATTTAATCTCAGAATAATAATGATTATAATTAAGAAGCATTTTTCTCGTCTGCATATACTTAGCCACTCATAGAAAAAATATGGTTAAGCAAAATTCCTATGTTGGAGTAAAATAGGTATCTGCTTGGGATGATTTATTGAGAAACCTTTCTATTTTCTGCAATTTTTCTTAGGGTAAGAAAAAAGTATTACTCAGCATGTATTTTATCTCAATTTCTACATATCTATGTAATTTTTGCAGAATAAATAGGAGATGGTATAAAAATTTTCTGGGCAACTAATAGAGTAGCAAGCAAAAACCTAGCAGCATTACAGCTTAATAACATTTGGCCTTTCTCACCTTGCCAAAAAGAATTCCGTGCTCTCTTATATTTTTTATTTTCTTCTTATTTTATTCTGCTTCTTTCTTCCCACTAGCTAGCTCTTCTTTTACTCAAGGATAAGCTATGTAAGACATCCTCTTTGCAGGTACCGCACATCATTGAGTTGAACAATGATTATTCTAGAATGTTTTTTATAAAGAGAATGGCTTTCCTCTTCTGTCTCATTGAGAATAGCACAGTACATTGAGCAGATAAGGTAGTAGAATGCACATAAAGAGCATTGCTGGAGCGTATTCATAGTTTGGCCATGTTAAGAATTTGAGGTATCATAATGTGACTTTAGTGTCTTAATTTTTGTTTAAACTTTTGATCCATGTAGTTTCCCTTTGGAAAGGTATATTGGTGTTCTGCAGTAATGTGTGGCATTGTTTCGTTTACAAAGCATAATTATAAATGAATAGATAGAAGTATTTTAACTTGAATTAAGCCTTTAATTATAACTAGTTTTGGAACTTCTAATTAATATAAAGGTTAAAGTTTTTCAGAATTTCAAAATAAGAAAAATTTGACTTCTTTGATTAAAGCATCTAGTAAGATCCAATTTTCATTTTGTATGAATTAAAAAGGAAAGACTTTGGTTTAATTAAGTAAATAAGAAAAAGCTACCAAAATATTCAGCCAATTAATGAAATCGATATTTGTATTGATGCGTTTAATTTTAACAAAAATAGAATTTAGAAATATAGAAAAATGAAACTAATCTATTGCTAAATTCAGGACTAGTTGTCTAACTAAGTACGACAAATATTTAGATCTACAATAAGAAATGGATAACTTTACTGGCTGATTTAAAGAGGGATGAGGAAGAAGTTAAAGACTTTTGCAAAGATAACTAAATGAATCCTAAGAATATTTCTATTTATAGCAGCAAAGTAGCTAAACTTAGAAAAATAAAAGAAGCCTTTGAGAGCTGCGATTTAGTTTTTCAATTTAATTCAAAGTTAACTAATCCTAGCATAAAGATATTATGTTTTATAATGTAGGAAATAATACTGAAGCAATTTAATATCTTAACTCAACTATCAAGGTAAATCCTCATCACGATGGAACTTTCTATTTTAAAATTTTAGTAATTTAAGATTAATGATAGGTTTAAGAAGAACCTTTAGGTTTTAATAGGGCTATAAATATATAATTAAAAGCTAGAAATTCCTTTTAAAGAATTTACAGTAAAAGAAACTTGACAAATATAAAATCTTTAGGAAGCAGACTAAGATAGCAAATAATAGATCCCGATTAAGGATGTATAATTCTTAATTAGCGTTTTTTGAAATATATCAAGACTTAAGAAAAGGTAGTTTTGATACAGTTTAATAAACACAGAGAAATTTATTTAATTTTCACTAAAATAACCTAAAAAAGATCAAAAAAAGGTTTTACCTTGGTATAAAGTCTTGTTGATAGTCAGCCATTAATAGATTTAAAGTTTGATAGGCTGTTGATGATAATGATGAAGAAAAGTACATATTTTACCTACTAAAGATTAAAAAATCTGAAGGTAATCACAAAAATTAATTAATCTTATTAAGATTTTAAAATTCTATGAAGGATCTAAATCAGTGTTTTCAAAATACTAGCTAACTTAATTATAAGGAATAAAGACAACCCTAGACGATAATAATTACTCTTAAAAAGCTGATTTTGAACTAATTATCTAAGCAAAAATGACTGAAATATTTTTAATATCATATTAATACAAACACAATCTTATTATTAGATTTATTTAATTCTTTATCCAATAAAAATAATGAGATAAAAGAAAATCAGCTTGTATCAAATTAAGCATCAAGCTGATAATTTTAAATTAGCTTCTTTTATTTACTAAAAGATATTTTCTCTTTTTTATAAATAATAAAGATATATCTATCTTAAAGTTAATAGTTAGTCATTACTATGTTGAGCAAATATAAAGAAGTAGATAGATATCTTAAATAATTGATCAACCATTATTAAAAATACCTATTTATTATTTTTATTTTACTATCATTACAGAAATTTCTTTGCTTTCAATCTAATAATTTATCTAAGCTTAATGTTCAGCTAAATATTTATTTGCTAAAATAAAGTTAAGATTATAATGTATTTATTTAGTCTAAATCTATTTAACTAGAATCAATAATAAGTTATAATACTAAATGCAATTATTTCTATTTTAAAATACAAACTAATATCTTCAACTTTAAATCCTAACTTTTAACCCAAACCATCAAAATCTATTTTCTATTTAATAAACAATCTTTTAATTATCAATTTCCTCAAATTCTATCAAATAATAATGCATACCTTAACTTATAGTATCTCAAAACTATCATTCAAATTTTACTTCACTTTCAGGACCAATAGAGGAAAAACCCTTTAACGGAATTTACCCCTTCAGTCAATTTATTGTAAAAGGTACTCCTGGGTCTTAAGTAATATTTCAGCTTTACTTTTCTGATATTGAACGAAGTTTAACTTCTCTGGCTAGTCTTTAGATTTCTCGGTTAAGTTAAGAGCTTGTATTTATGGAGAACAAAAACTAAAGGATTCCTGTGAAACATGTGGAAGCTAAAAAGATGAAAATGGAAAAACAAATAAACACTCTTCGAAGTTGGAGCAGAGTAATGTAAAAAGTGTGAAGATAACACGTATTGCTATGGAAATGCTTAAGTCTATCCTCATGAATAATATTACCTCTATGAAATTCTACTTAAATCCTTGAATGCTGGAATCCAGATTCGTACTTAGGAAGCCCTCTTTTAAAAGATCCTTTAGGATAGTGCTAAGAAGAATAAGGATACTATGGGAAACTATGTGCAATTATGTGCAACTTGCAAAGAAGATTACTCTAATATTGGAAATAATGAATGCTCTAAAAGCCCTGATCCCTAGGTAAATGCATTAAGAATTTGAGGAAATTAATTATCATAATAATATTCAACATATTTATAGTAAAATCAGCTATTCAATCAGCCGAGCATCCAAAAGAAACTCATAGTGTGTATTTAAAAATCTTATCGAATTACTTGTAAATAATAACATTAATTCAGACATTTAGACTTTCGTTCCCAGAAGCTATTTTAACTTTATTCTAACCTGCATTTAAAGTAGAATGGAACCCTCAATAGTTCATGTTTTTCGATTGTTATGTCAATGCAAATTTAATAATCTAGCCTTATTATTTTAAACTGATACTTTACTCAGTATCACCTATCCTTTCCATAGTTAGTAGTATTAACTTCTCTATACTTTTAGGCTTTTAAAAAGAAAGAATTAAGCGATTTCTTATAAGTTATATTATAGTTTCAATAGTAGTGGTGCTTTTTCTATTTCATCCTGATATTATAACTATAACAACGTCTGCATTCTCTTGTACTAGCTTAGAGATTATTTATACTTAATTATGGATTAAGAGATCAATGATATGAAAAGGAGCATTTGATTTATTCATTGCTTATTGCTCTTCCCAGCATTATTTATGAGTTATCGGCATTCCTCTTTATGCTTTTATCCTGCTTTATAAACGTTATAAAAGAAATAGCTTACATTAGCTTGAAAGTAAAAAATAGCTTGGATTTCTTTATTTCGGATACAAGATAAAAGCATATTGCTGAGAAATGATGATCACATTTAGAAAAATAGCCATTATCTTAATTTCCGTTTTTAAGATTAAACTGTAAAGGTAAATTTAAGGCTAAAAAGCTTTAATTTTAATGGGCATTCCATTCCTAGCTTGTGTACTTACCTTATGAACTAGATCAATTAAGTTTAAGTCTATTTTATGCGCTGGAATTTATCTCTTTGTGGGTTGTAATATTTAACTGAAAGTTTAAGTGAGGTGTTTAAATGAACATTCTTCATTATTATATGTTCAGTGAATATATATTTTCTTAGGTACTAAGACATTCGTTATGTACTAGCTATATACATAGAAAACTTTAAAATACTAGCGAAATTCAGAAGAGCTATGATTTACATTCGAAGAAAAAAGTATGAGGAAAATTTCTAAATCCAGTAAGAAAGTCTTGG